>APFE030496340.1:186646-204603 GCA_000404065.3 Pinus taeda
AATCAACATCTAAAAAAAGAAAAATAAAATTCGTTAAGTAATCATGATTTAAAAAAAAAAAATTGGACATAATAAATTTTAAAGCGTGAAAAATAAGCCCTCTAAAAAAAAGGGTATGCTCACGTTGCATCAACACATTTCAAAATCAATGTGAAAATCACTAACATTTAAAAACAAATATTTATATTTGATACATAAGAAAATTGAAAGTGTCAAAAATATGCTCCGAAAAAAAGAAGTGTATTATGCATCACCACTTTTCAAAATCGGGTCACTTTTTTGCTACCTCTACGAAACGGGTAATCATATCGGTTATTTAAGGTGCCAAAAACTATGCTCTAAAAAAATGTGTGTTATGCATCGCCCCTTTTCAAAATTGGGTCACTTTTTTGCTATCTCTACAAAATGGGTAACAGTATTAGTTCTCGTTTCAAAGTTTACGTTGCTATTGCCTCTTCTATACACTAGTGTTTACATTACTAGACCTGCAACATTGATTTTAAATTGAGATAAATGCCTCTGACTATGTTTTTGGTGCATTTCTTACCTAGCAGGGGCATCTGATGGCATATCACAGTGAGACACTTTCAGATATAGTTCGAAAGTATCCCACCTATGACAAGGAGATGTTTTCAATTGTGTAGACCTACCAAAAATGGAAGCATTACATTCTGGTCAAGGAAATGGTCATCCACACAGACCACCGACCCTTGCAACTCATACAAATACAAGGAAAGTTGCAGAACAGTCACCATAAAAAATGGTCCACATATCTACAACAATTCCATTTGAACATTAAGTATAACAAGGGAAGCACCAATAATGTTGCAGATTGTCTCAACCAACCATTGGTTATGGCACTAACCAGTGCTATGCTTGACTCTTATGGGCACGAGAGTTCGGGATGACAACATATTTACAAGAGTGATACAGAATTCGACACCACATATCAGATATTCCTGGAAGGTAAGCAAGTCTTATATTTTCACCTCCAGGACACATTGTTATGCCACCTGGGACACCTTTGTGTTCCTTCAAGCGATCATGCCAAGATGATTTGAGAGGCACACTATAGTCGAGTTGTTGGACATTTTGGGGTAGAAAATGTAGTGGCGGTGTTGTAAAAGTATTTTTATTGGTTGAACCTTCAACAAGATGTTGGGAAATACATTAGATCTTGCATTGTCCGTGCCATTGCCAAACCTACAATCAAGAAGCAAGGCCTGTATACTCCTCTTTTGACTACTAGACAACCCTAGGATTCCATTTCCATGGATTAGTCGGTCTTTCCTTCTACCAAGAATGGCAATGACTGTGTTTTCATGGTCGTCGATAGATTCTCTTAGATGACCATTCTGGCGTTGTGCAAGAAGAGTATCACAACATAATCCACTACCAAACTCTTCTTTAAATGAGTATGGGTACACTTTCGAATCCCACAATCCATTATCTTGGATCAGGACTATCAGTTCCTAAGTGCATTCTGGTCAAGCCTCTGGTTGTTGTTGGATACCAAGCTCACTAAGTCCACGACCTTCCACCTCCAAACTGATGGCCAAACAGAGGTCATCAATAGGATGATCGTGCACATCCTACACATTTACAACTCAAAGCACCCACACACATCGGATGAGAGCCTCCCCTATTTCCAACACAGCTACAAAAGGGCTCTCCACAACTCAACTGGCCATAACCCCTTTCAGGTGGGATTGGGATTCCAGCCACTATGTCCCATTGATGTTGTCATACCATTTGCGGCTACTCAGGGAGATTCAGCTCATGTTCAGTCCGAAGTTGACAGTGCTAACAACTTCATTGAGTGCATCTAGCACATCTGCCAATAAGTCCATGACATATTGAACATAGCAAATGCTAAGTACAAACAACGTCACAATGAACATCAGGTGTCACACAGGTTCTAGGTGGGTGAAAATTTTTGGTTACATTTGCAGAAGGAGCGCCTCACTAGGACCCATTGCAAGCTTTGCCCGCTCTGATATGGTCCTTACACCATCACTAAGGCTTTAGGGGACAATGCTTTCGAGCTTAACATTCCATCATTCCTTGCCCTGCACCTAGTATTCAATGTGGATCAACTGCGACCATAATTTCCCCCATTATTGGACACATCCAACGTTGTTGAGCAACTAACACCAACAGAGCTCAACCCAAGCTGTATCAAACTGACCACAAATGATAGAATCATGGACACATAGATCAAGAACACTCGCCAATAGAGGATCCAACTATATTGAGTTGTCCAAGCATGCCAACTCCTTCACTAGGGCAAGTGGCTCACCAAGGAACAGGTTCAACATAAATTTCCTCACCTCATGAAGGCTCTACACATAATGGGGACCATTGCTTCCTAAGGAGGGAGGACTGATCTAGGTGGATATTGGTGGACACCCTCCTATTCCACTTAGACATCTAATTGGTTTCATCAGTTTCCTTGATTATATTGGCATTTACTATTTTTGGTAATTTTCGGGTCCTGAACTTTTGGAGGAGTTTTGACCCCCTAAACGATGTTTTTTGAGGTCTCCAACAATCCAATAATCATAGGAAAATACCTATTACAATTCCTATATTAATTGGAGAGAGATTCTAATGAGTATCATATGCACCAAACGAAGATCATATGACCAAGTTACAACCCCGGGAAGTTCTCTGCCAACTAACCCCAACGGGGCCCACAAATTCTTAGTGTTCCATCTCTTTGGGTTAGGGTTTTGGTTATTTAGGGTTTCTCTTTGTTGTTCAATAATAAAAATTCTATTGAGCCTCATTGTAACACAGTTCAAAAGCATGTATTCGATACATCTCTTCTTAGAGATACGTTACAATTGCCTGAGCTAGTTTATTTACATTCTATATGTAAGCATCTTTTAGTTCTTTGATAGTAATGAAATGAAGATTTATTTCTGTTGCATCTTTGTGTTTATGTTTATATCTATATTCTCTTGTGTTCCTGCATAAGTTTGGATCAAAGAGACTAATAAACCAGGTTTTGAAGACAAAATCCCATTAGTTAAGAAGATATAATATGCAAGCTCCTTGTATGAAGCCCCAAAAGGAAGTGTGAGGAGTCCTTTTAGTTTGGGCATTAACCACGATATCGACTTCTTTAGCTTGCTCACAAGCTCCTAATCAAGTATTTGGGTGATGCAACCTGAGTTGTGCTTTAATTTCCTCCTCAAGATTGCGAATGCAACATTAATTAAAAAAATAATTAGGCAACCTCTCTATATGAATTGAAAATTTCTGAAAGGCTATGATAAAGTCAATAACTATGATTATTTGCAATAACTTTTTTAGGCATGCCAAATATTGTGAGTCTCATTCTAAATGAGCATAGATGGCCTTTGCAAAATGGCTCCCATAAATGTAGACATTATGGGATTTTTTTATACCATTCCCAACAATTTGGATCTATATATAAACAACCACTCCAAGTCTCATTAAGTCATTAGAAATTGATGGAGAGAGAAATAGTGTCCCATCTAGCTAATCCAACTAGAGGGGTTGAAACCATAAAACTTTTTCATGTTTGATGGTTCACTATCCAAATGTAAACATGAACAATAAAGTAAATTCATGGCATCACTATCTACAAGTAAATATGAACAAGTTTGATGGTTCTTATTGGAAACATAATCCATAGGGATTATAGTAAATTGTCTTATCCACTTGAGTAAGAAGATGAAAAGTTACAAGTTCATGAATACCCATCTGAAGTCCAAGATACCTCTTAGAAGATGAAACCAAGTGTCATAAACTATTGTATTTGTATGTGTATTTTATTAATGAAATGTGTCCCATTTTTTTTCTTACTCTCTTTCCATTATTATGTCTGTCCAATAATGATATCAAATCATAGGAAAATTTATCCTTGATCTGGGTGAATTATTCCTTGCTTGGACAAATATATTATTTCATGAAACTTGATGGGTTTTTTTAATTACCTTCTAATTTATTGGTAGATAAATGAGAAACTGTATGTTTAATTGTCAATTTGGTGTTCATTTGGAACTTGTGAGCTATCATGCATCATATATGCTAATACAATTTGTTAAGTGATAATGAAGTTGCAATATTGGTTAAGTATTATAGAGTTTCACGTTAATTTTCTTCATTAAGATATCAAGCAAAACAAACCACACACTTGCAAGAATTGAAGGATTCACACTTCTAAGAATTAGAAGATTCAGACTTGTAGGAATTGCAATGTTGACTACAACACTTGTAGAAAAGAAATCACACTTTGCTTAAAGGAAAGGAAACACAATTACTAAAAGGAAACACTCTTGCATAAAAGGAAATTACACTTCACTAAAATGAAACACACTTTGCAGGAACGGAAAACAGTCTTGCATCAAAATAAACACATTGTTTGGAAAGAAAATCAGTGACTTAATCAAGTTGTTTGTTTGATCCTTAACTCTATAACATAAGCACACACATTGAAATTGTTTGTTCATATATTGGAATATTGGAAAACTGTTGGTTGGAACTACAATACAAGAAATCCAAATTAATGAATTGAAATAGAACTGATATTGTAGAATTAGAAATCATAGTAAATTGTTAACCAACTCAATCAATAAACAAGAATATCAATTAATAATTAGAAAAGATAGTAACTTATTAAGAGGATTGGTGTCCTTTTGAGCAATCCATCAACCATTTTGAAGTAGTACCATAATTACAAGGAACTCTTGAAAGATATTTGAAGCAAACTTGAGTTGGTTTCAAAGCATCCTTGGGGGCAGGTATTTTGGAGCATTATTGAGGACTCTTGAAGCTGTCTTTTTTAGTAGACTTGAAGACCTTTGTAGTAGCCATTTTTTGAAAGCATTCTTGAAGATTTGAAGCAGACTTTGGTGAATCCTTGATCAATAATCTTGAATCCATCTTTGGATGTCATCCTTGGAGCAGGTTTTGGAAACATCTTGGAGAAGTTGGTTTGAAGTATTTTTTTAGTTTGGACCATAAGAGGATTAGTGTCCTTATTGAGGCCGGGTAGGTGCTTGGATTTGTGTTTGAGTATTTGAGTCCTCATTCAAGGTTGGAGCCTTGAAGGAGTTGGAAATTTTTTTGTATAGGTTGGAGCCTAAATTTTTGTAAAAGAGGGTTGGATTCCTCACTATCTTCATTAATAAAATTAATTTATTATTATACTTCTTGTGTTATGGTCTAACTTGTCATAAAATATTAACTAGCATAATATAACAATTGAAATAAATATTGATTCACCCCCCTCTCAATGTTTCAAAAATTTATTAATTCTCCCAAAATTGCAATTACAATAAGCAAAATGCCTCCAAAAGCTTACTACACACGAACTCTCTACTACTAGGAAGTGGTGTGAAATATCACTAAAAACCTCCTTTTAGTTGTTGCAAATTCAAGCTCCAAAACTCCACTTATTTATAAAATGCACAGGCTACAATCAAGCTTAAAATCTCTCGACACTACAAAGTTTTACAACCCAAAGCCTTGTGGTACATTGGTAATCCTCTTACGCATATATAGCATTAGGGGTCTAAAACCCAAGGGTTGAGCTCGCAAAGATTGCAACCCCATTGTTATAACACACAAAAACTACTTAATTTATAACCATATATGACCACATACCATATTAAATATATGTTAAGAATAGAATGATTCACGTCCCAACCAATCATATCAAACATATATTAAATATATGCTAACAAAAAATTTGTGTGCCAAACAAACCATACCAAATATAAACCAAATTATTATGGTGCCCCAATCCATAAAACTTCGTGCCATCCAATAAACTTTGTCCCACATGATATATGTTGTGACTTAATTCATTGGATTGGCAGTGTGCAATGGTGGTTATGCGAAGGTCTTGGGGTCAAGCATGCGAGCCTCCCATTATATGACAATGGTTGCAACATAAAGTTTAAAAATAGATTTTTTTGGTTATATAATAAAACAAATATGTGGCCCAATAGCTGGGCCATTGACTCTCTTTGCATAGGTTAGGGGTTCGATTCCAGCAAGCACCAATTATTACACCATTGACCAAAATTGATTTTTGGTGTTCTGAGGTGCCATGTGGTGCCCTTCAATTTGGCCACATGTCGACACTTGATTGGTTCACTACTAAACAATCAAATTTTACCACGTCACCTTGCATCTATCACATCACCTATGTTCGTAATGCCATGTGTCAGGTCCAAATGTTGCCACGTGTCCCAGTGAGTTTTCCTTTTTTCTTGTTGGTAAAATCTTCAAAACGTCATAAATTACTCATACAAACTCTATTTGAAGCCATTTAAGTTACGATGGAATCCTCTCGTAGAGCTCTTCGACATGGCGTTGCTTCCATCAAGTTTTAGGAACTTTTGTTTTTAGGTATTTTTAGATTCTTCTAGATTAGACAAGGCACTAAATAAATGTCCAACAAAAGATCTATGCTATCAACACATCATAATCACGAATATAATTGAATAGAAATCTCTGAGCTTTATATTGACATAATTTAGTAGAATGCAACTACATTCCTTTAATTCTCCTCCCTCCCTTCTTGTTCGAGTGAGCAAGGTATTTATACATAATCCTAAATTCTTAATTTAATCATGGATTTTGAGGAAATCCATGAGAATATCAAATTCTTAGGTTGTATCCCCTCATTACAACGATGTTTCCAAAATATGTAATTGTGAGATGACTTGTTGGGAATGGGATCCCCCAAGGACAGTTTTCAGGCTAAAAGCCCATGTTTTGGGTCAAATTTTGTAATAAAAGTGTAAAGTCTCTGCAATTTGTGGTTGCAAAGCATGGAAGTGTCATGAGTCATGAAGTGTCATGAGTCATGAAGGGTTTTCCGCCCTTATTCTTGTAAAGTAAAGTTGGTTGTAAATATCTACCCATGGTCCGCGGACCATGGGATTGTATAAAAAGAGCTAAGTAAGCTCTAAGTAGCCTTAGTAGTAATTGATAAGTGGTAGATGAAGTCTTGAGTGATAAGGAGAGAAGTCTAAGTTTTGGGTCTTAGTGTAGGTAGAGGCTCTGCAACTAAGTGCGCAGAGGCCTAGGTTAGAAGTCTGTAGCTGAGTGTGCGGATCCCTGCAGCTGTGTGCGTAGGGCGGTAGAGTCTGTAATCACTTGAAGATATCAATAAAGACAAGTCTTTTGTAAATTTTGTGTCGTTGTTTCTGGTTAATGCATCTTGTCATATTGTGTATGAAAGTCAATTATAATGCTTATGTGATGTGCGAATGTATGTAATTACATTGGATAATTGGACACAAATAAGGATATTTGTTTACGCAATGCTAACTGTGATTGTTTAATAAGATAAGTAAGACACCTAAGCTAGTTTGGGAATCTACACGATACGCTGCCCTAGCAGCGCAAAAGCACCTAAACCATAGGTTAGGGCTGCACGAAGGCTGATCGTACCCCTTCGCAGAGGTATCGAAGGGCGGAGTAAAGTGCTAGACAAACAGAGCCCTAGAACTCTACGACCTGTGCGAAGGCAGGAATAGAAGGAATAAACCAACATCACAACCATCTTAGGGTGCAGAAACTTGGTTCTAGCATCCCCCCATACTGCTTCGGGTGAGACTTCAGTCCACGCTCTGTAGGCTGATGTTGAAAGGGTCAGGCCCCACCAAGACAACAAATGGTTCTGTTGCCAGGACCAAAATCTGCATAAGAGATATGTGACGTCGTATCACTGGAAACCAACTAAGAAAGAGATTGGAGAGTGGTTGGATAGGAAGATCCACGAATTCACGACATAAGAGAACAGAAGCCCGTGACTGACAAAGGAACAGTTGCTGGATAGGTACCTATATATAGAAATACATGAGATATTTTTTCTGTTCCTTTCTGATTGAGCTATACGAGTGGGTCGTGAAGCTAGTAGATAGCCAAGGAAGGTGGAGACTTGACGGTCCTATTTTTTGGATCCGGAGTTAGTACAAATACTAGAATCCTCTAAGGATAAGATCGCCCTCGCTGTCGATCATTGGCTTGATCGCATCATAGGAGGATTTGTGACTGAATTCACGGTCGACACCTCAGTCAGCTACAACGAGGCGGAGCACTGCTTTTTCAAAGGACCGCGAGGTAAGTACTTGAAATCTTTGAATACCTGGATTAAGATCTTATTGTGTGAAAAAATGGGTTATGCAGCTACCTTGATGTTCAAAGCTACGTGAAGTGGAAAAACGTATAGGAACGAAGGAAGAAAGGGTCCTGAATATAGTTGATTGATTTCACCTCCATTGAGTGACGAAGAGGGAGTAGTGCAGGCTTCTCCGCGAAGTGCTATTCAGTTCATAAGACAAGGATTACTGCGACTGCCGCCTCCACCCACACCACCTCCAACTTCACCACCAACTTCACCACCACCAACTTCACCACCATCACCACCTCCTCCTCCACCGTAGTTTAGCATGGAAAATTCGATGAAGCTACCTTTTTTTAAAGGCTTGGGAAATGAGGACCTGGACCAGTTCTGGTTCTTCGTGAAAGCTGTATGGGAAGCTCAGGGCATTACATATGATCACATGAAGAAGGCGACACTGGTTAGTGCTCTGCAGGATCGCGTGCTAACTTGGTACATCAAATAATCTACTGATCTAGATTGCACTAAATAAAGAATTTAGTATGCCTAAATCTGAGGCACAGTCGATTGTGGGGTTCAAGGAAATTGTGATGAAACTAGGTGAGACACCTTGGGAATTATATTAAAGGTTGAAGTGTAAAATCCGTGAAGCTAACATGAACTTAACAGATGGACAACACTGCAAGTGGTTTGTGGCTTCGCTCCTGCCACACCTAAGGGTTGTGCTATCACAACAGAAGATAACAACTCAGGCAAAGGCCTTGGAGATTGTGATGAGATTGTATGAAACACCGATGCAGGATCAGAATCTGGGGGTTTAGAAGATCCATTCACAGTTGAAAAATCTTTGCCTTGAGATGCAAACCTTAAAGTAGGACATAACAGTTCAGCAAGAAGTGCGCAAAGAGTTATGGTGCCTGAAATGCAAGGGTTAGGGGCAAGATAAATACCATTCTTTGCAAACTACATTGCAAGAGGGGGGCTGATGCCTTTAAGGCTGGAAGCTCAAGCAGGACTAAGCGTGGGGCCTGCATTATGGTGCGCTATATGTCAGGTAGCAGGAAAACATGCCACATATTGATCTAGGTGGATGTTGGTGGCCACCCACCTATCCCATTTGGACCCCCACAATTGTCTCGTTCAGCTTTTTCAGTTTCCTAAATTGTAGCACAGTTTACTATTTTTAGCAGTTTTTCGGGTCCTGAACTTCCGGAGCCGTTTTGAGGCCCTAAACGACGTTTTTTTGGGAAATCTAGGGGCAACATGGGGTCCATGGACCGAGTTGCCTCCCAACAGTGGTAGTGCTCGGATAGATTCTTTCTAACAAGCAATTGATACGCGTCAAATGGAGATCGTATGCCAAAAGTTACGACCCCGGGAAATATGATGTACCAATTTACCCAAAACGGGGCCCACAATTTGGCGTTTCATCTTCTAGGGTTAGGTTTTGGAATGTGAAGGGTTTTCCATTATTTCTCAATAATAAATAGGCCCTCGAGCCTCATTGTAACACAATTCAGAATAGTTCAGAGGCATGCAGCCGCCGCATCTCTTCTCAGAGATAAGCTACCATCGCCCTAGCTAGTTTATTTCCAATTCTGGTTGTAGGCATATTTCAGTATTTTTCATTAATGAAATGAAGTATTATTTCCGCTGCATCTTTGTGTATATGGTTATCTCTATATTTTGTTGCGTTCCTATTTAAATCCAGATGACAGATAATTGTCATTTGCTGCAGAAGTTTGTACAAAGACCACAACAACTGTTCTGCAACTTCTGTAGATTGGTAGGGCAAGATGAGCACAATTGCAGGAGCTATGAATTGATGATGGATAGAACACCCGCCTATATGTTTCAGGCACAAACAGGCTTTTAGGGGCACGGACGAGGCTGAGGCGGAGGAGGACCTGGCAGAGGTCAGGGACAGCTAATCTGTTACAATTGCAAAGGACCAAAACACTATGCTCGCGATAGCACTAACCCAACGCATCTATCATGCAATTATTGCACTTTGTTTGATCATGAAATGAAGGATTGTCCTACACTAATAGCAAGGATACACGACAAAGGGGCACTACCACCTCAGCTGACTTAGAACCTGCAGATGATGAGGTCTGAGCCTCGCGAAGAGGATTTGAATGTGAATATAGTGCTCCAAAGTGGAATTGCAATAGGAGATGATAAGGGGAAACAACCCGAAGACAATGCATGGGTTCACAAATCTCTAGCGAAGGAGGTTGAATTTGATTTGAAATGTGCATACAGAATGTTCATGGAAGCAAAGAAGAGCTTCCCTGAGGCCTCCACCTTAGGGAGCAAGGATAGGCCTACTCAGGAGATGGACCCTTTTATGCTTACAACCTTCCTAGAGACCTGCATCGAGTTGTTGCACGATAGCAAGGTTGTGAAGGGATTATAGGAGCTTATAAATAGATGCGTTGGAAACACTCCGGGTGAACCACACGTGGTATGAAAGATTGGTAGGCATAAAACAAGGACAGGACGAGAGATGAGGTTGACCATGCAAATAAGAGAGTATGAAATGGATTTTGGACCTAGGTTCAAACACGAACGTCCTACCAAAGCAGACTTGGGAGCGGATGGGAATACCCGCTGCAGTGGTCTCCGATTTAGTTAAGGATGGCAAATCAGCAGAAGATCATCCCCATGGGGTGGCTGCAAGGGTTGACTGTAGATATTGAAGGCGTGAGCACACTAGATGACTTTGAAGTAATATAAATTGTGGATGACAACAACCCCTAACTTGTGCTCCTTGGCATTGATTTGACTACTGATATGAACGAGGTAATCAACCTAAAGAAGTGAAAGATGATATTCGAGAAGAAATCGCTCCCTGTAATAGTACCCCTAGATTATGAGAGCGATGATGATCTGGAATGTATCTATAAGATAACAGCATGAGACCAAGATTGGGTGAATCTAATAGCGTGTTGGGTGTGGAGCATGATTATTTAGAGGTCTTTGTTTCAGCCGGATGTATACCCCAAGAAGTTTGTACACTTCTCCACGCGGGGGGGTGTGTGGGGGGGGGACTGTCCCCCTCACAGGGGTTTGGGGGGGGCCAATCCCCCGGCTGGGGGACCGGGGGCTAGCGGTCCCCCAGCGGGGGTTTCCGGGGCAGCGCCCTCGAAGCTAAAAATAGATGTAAAATTGCCTTGTAAAAGTATAGTAATTTCTAATCAATCTGGGCCGTTCATTAGGTAGATGATCTAACGGTAGAACTTATGTTTATTTTAGGGTTGTTTTCCATAGAAGGCAACCCCTCTCTTTGTATGAGGAACAATGTAAACTTTGAAATGAGAACTATAAACTCAAAATGGGAACTCTGGCCAAAAAATCCCAAAAAAACATCAAAAATAGTGCTAAAAAAGAAAAGTGTGTATAAGGGAACGATGATTTTATTTTTTAGGGGTCAATTTTGAACATGTTTTAAAATTGGCAGTGACTACGAAATTTATATAAAATTTTCGTGCAAAACATAGCTTCAAAATGAAAAAGTGATGATACTGGAACGATGATTTTTTTTTTTTAGGGTCAATTTTCAAACTTTTTAAAAAATGCTAGTAAAACCAAACTTTTATGTGCCAAACAAAGTTGTTTATGAGGAAAAAAACACATTAATTTTTTGTTAGAATATCATTTTTCTTTCCTAAGTATAAATTCAACATGTTTTCAACCATTACATGCCATGGTTATTACACCTAAACATAGATGGACAAATTTACCATATCACATCAAGCACATTTCCCTGATTATCCTTATTTTAATTTTGAGCATGAAAAATTCATAGGAGCCTAGGATTTCGCTAAAAAGATAAACTAGAGTCAGATTACAGTGAATCTCCTCTAATGACCCTCGCTAAAATGATCACCCTCTCCATAAATATGTTCACAAAAAGTTCACAAGGAATCCCAGAAGCAAGTTTCATTTGTTCTAAAGAAACTCAGTTACACCTCAAGAACCTTATTACTCCCTCATAAATGTGTTCCCAAGAAATGAAGGTAGGATAAATTCATTTGCTATCAATAAATCCCAAACCTAGATGCCAGAGGATTTTCTCTCAAGAATGAAATAATTGGAAAAAACAAGCAAGTTCCCAGAAGATAACTCTAGTGTCAATCACAATCCTAATAATGCATCATCAGTGAAATCATACCCCACATGTAGGGAGAATACGATGAGCTACCTATGACCACTCGATTTACTTTGATTAGAGTATCTAAGGCCATAATAATAATCTATTTTAATTTCTTTCCAAACTTTTAAAGGAAGGTCATTGTCACTGTCATCTTATGAACCACATAATAACTTTGATGGCATTTTAAATATAGTTACATGGTATTTTGTTTTTGTCTTATTTTGTTGCAGGTGACTCATGAGGAGCACATGGATGCTAATACCACAATGGGAAACACAACCAAAATAAGCAAACTAAGTTTGGACCTCCATTAACATCAATTACCACTGAGAAAGGATTACATTTATCAAATTCACTGCAAATATCTTAACAACAACATAAAAACATCTCCCTTGGCAACAATTCTAAAAAGTCAATTAGGTCAAGAATTTACACCCAATATAAGGAGACACCCCTATTAATATGGTTATTCAGTGTGTTGCTTCCCCCACTATTATCAATTAGATGTTACCCATCCTCATATCTAAATAAAAGAAAAGGGATAAATAAAATAAATGAAAAGCACCCCAATGGGGGAAGTAACGAGGGATATAAAAACCTTTTATAGGACTATGAACATCTAGTTGGTAGTAAATGCTTATTATTTCATTGTGGTGATTACATTGTAGACATAGAAACTCATTAATATTGGAAGAATACTTTTAGAAATCCTTGAGTCATATTTAAGGAGTCAATAATAACCCTAATGACTTCACAACACACCCTATTACCAACTATCTTATATCTGACATTGATTTCACAACACACCCTATTACCAACTATCTTATATCTGACATTTAGTCATTAATTTGATCTTATATCTATCATTTAGTCATTAATTTGATTATTTTCTTATTATTTAGTTATATAATTATATCATATTATGTTTGATCCTAAATCAAATATTTATCAGAGTGGGGAAAAGATACTCCAAACTATACTCACTAGAAACTACAGTAAATAAATGGGAAACCTACATGAATAAAACAAAACTACAATGCAATTTAATTGATCAAAATAAAATAAAACTACAATGCAATTTAACTCATCAAAATAAAACAAAACTACCTTGCAATTAGATTGAGACTACACTTACTGAGAAATCAATAGATGTATGTGTAATCTTTAAAATATCAAAATCGATTTCCCATGTTGTATAATCTATGGGTTTATCCATGAAATTCTCACCATATTCCAAAATCGACAAAAAATGGATTTACGAGACTAATAAATCATTGAAATCTATAATTTAAAATATTGAAAATGATACAAAATGTTTTAAAATTGTTTCAATCATAAATATTGCACATAAAATTATATTTATGACAAATTAGCTATGTTTTACATTTAGAATAGCTAGTAAGATAATAAATTTGGTTTTGAGAATTTTTGTATCCATTTATCCACCTACACCATAAATTATATGATACTTAATATACAATGAATTTCCAAAAAATTCCATATTACAAGGAACCATCTAAATTCCACACTACCAAATATTTTAGGTTCATAATAAAATAATATATTTAATATTTACAAAAAAATCTTTAAAAATATACACTAATTACTTATTTATCAAACCAACCACACCTGTAACTTATAACATAAAGAAATAGCATCTATTAATATAAAATGTTGAATATAATACAAAATATTAAACCGTGTAATTTAATATTTAAGCAAAATCTCAATGAAAAAAGTCTGGAAAAAACAAAATTTTATATTTACTAGGATAATTTAATTATCTTAATTTTTCTCATAGATTTAAATTTGATAAATCTACGCATTATAAATTTATAAATTATATGATTTTTACTTAGCTTTCCAAATTATAAATTTATAAATTCTATATTTTTTACTTTACTTTACAATGACATAATTATCATAGATTTCTACGTATTTCATTTGCTGTAAATTTCTTATGCATAAAACTACATCCATCCACCATTATCATTTATTAACGTATGCCATTCACAGTAAATGAATGCTCGAATCTGTAATTGTGATTAAAAAACTGCAAAGAATCTAATATCGTGAACTCTAATATCCAGTGCATCGTTCCTAAGCCGAACTCGAATTGCCGTTTTAATTCGCAAATCGAATCGAACCGTCGAATTTACGAATTTTTTTAAGCAATACGACCGAATTTGGTAACTATGGTATACGACATTTCAAAAGATGAGCTTCGCACACCCATTTCCTGTTCTCTTTTCTTCTACTTTGAGGTGAGTTTCTTGGGCTATTAGAGTATTCGAGCAATCCGGTGCTGGGGCGATTTTGAGAATCGACTCGCCACCGCCCCGCCACCACCACTGGTGGCGGGGCGGTGGCGGGTCGATTCTCATAATCGCCCTACTGCCCGATTGCTCGAATACTCGGGCTATTAGAGTATTCTGCAAATAACAAACTGCAGTCTGCACCACGCAGCTTAACGATCCAGTGGAATTCTGCCCTGATTTAAAGCAATGACCGCCCATTAGCGTCAAGTTCACGCGCAGCACAGAAAATTAAAAGAATTAATAAGAATGAGTGGAGTGGGATTCGGGAATGAGTCCGAGGACGTGTGGTACCGAACCAAAGAGCATTGAGGATTTTCGATCCACGCGAAGACGACAGATAAAATGTCAAATGCGTGGTAAGAGGTGGGCCCCACATTCCGCGTAATCCATAACGGTTTACGTGTGGGACAGGGCTTTCTTTTTCTCTAAGGCATGACGCGTATCTTTGTAAACCGTACACTAGATGTGGTCTTTTCACAAAATTAATAAAAAAAAAATTAGTAAAATATGAAAGTTTTGGCCATTATTTATTTGGTAAGTGTGATGAGTAAGAAGCACGGTAGCGTAATTAGTTTAGAGGAATGTTGATCACGTTATAATGTTTGGAAAAGGGCCCACGACACAAATGGTTTGTTGATAACCGCACTGAAGCTTTAGTCCCTGGATCTTCTAATGTTGTTTCAATGAAATATGAGATAGAACATGTTGATGTCAATCTCAATGTTTCAGGTACCCATCAATGCGATAAAGCTCTAGTCTCTGAATCTTCTGCGGAAATTTGAGGGAAAAAACGTGAATCGGGTGGTGGGGAGATTCTGAGAATCGACCCACCACCGCCCCCGCCACCACCACTGGTGCGGGGTGGTGGCGGGTCGATTCTCAGAATCGCCCCACCACCCGATTGCTCGAATACTTTAATAGCCCAAGCAACTCACCTTAAATTAGAAGAAAATAGAATAGGAAATGGGTGTGCGGAGCTCATCTTTTGAAATGACGTATACATGCACAAATAACTTTGACCATCAACGCATGGTTTAGCAAATTATAATACTGATGCTGATGGCGATTGTGATTGTGCAGAAACTCTTCCAGGAGCTCCCAAGTGCACTGAAGCTCTAGTCCCTGGATCTTCTAATGTTGTTTCAATGAAATATGAGATAGAACATGTTGATGTCATTCCCAATGTTTCAGGAACCCATCAATGCGATAAAGCTCCAATTTCTGAATCTTCTGCAGAAATTTGAGGGAAAAAACATGAATGTCAATCTCAATGTACTAGGAGCCCCCCAATGCAATGAAGCTTCATCCTCGGGATCTTCTAATGTTTCAATGAAATATGAGGGAGAAGATGTGGATGTCAATCTTAACGTTTCAGAAGCCCCATGGTGTGATGAAGATCCGTCCTCTTCCTCTTCCAGAGGTGCAACTAAATCAGATGTCATTAACACCATATTACATAAAGATATTGTGGAAATCGATGGGAAAAAAGTGGATGTCAATCTCGATAACCTTATGGAGCACATATCTGAGCTTTTAAAACTAAGAGAGGAATGTGGTAGCAGGTCCAGATATAACATCTTTCTGAACACCATAAAAAAATAAAAGAAATTTGGGCTTTAATATAATTATACTTGACATTCAGTTTTAGTAGCAAGTGATGAACCTCTCAATGAGGACTAATTATACACACCAATTTAGAAGAAAAATCTAATGTTGATGACAGTAACTCCTTAAAGTTCTTCAAGTCGGTTCCCCATGACAATATGGCATTTAATTTCTTGAAGCATGGAACATCAGGGCAAGGGAAATTGCTGGGATTCGATGCTTTTTTATTTCGAAGCATTTCCTAAGAAAAAACAAGAAATGAATTATATATTTCAAATCCAATATTACAGTAATTATAATACTATAGAATAATATAATTCACAATCTAATTATAATATAATTCTGATGGATATGAAAGATTGTGATGTACATCCTCCAATTGCTATATGCGAATATGAACCAAGAAAATGATCATCTTTCCTCCATCTTGTACAAACTGTTTGGATGGGATCAGGCACATCAACTCCTCTTGGACCATAAATACCTGTGAATGTAATCATGGGTCTCATACATCAATAAATTTCTAACACCCAAAAACAAGCCAAAAATCCACAAGATCACTATATGTTTGACCTTTCTGTAACTGAAGTCATACCTCTGAGAATCTAAAGAACACGATGCAGAGCATCCTCTGGGCGCATGTTCTTGAACTTCGTTGCTGCTTCTCCAGCTACAAGGGCCATCAGAAGTGGTCCTCCAAACACGGAGGCATAACTATAAAACAAAAAGAATTCACCTGGTTGACTTGTTTAATGATTCAGGATCGGATTCCCAAAAAGCATAGGGAAAGAGCATGGCAATCTTGTCCAGCAATCCAAAGCCTAATCTCTTAATAGCATCTACTTTGCTTCTAGGCAACTCCGGAACAAAGCTGATCGAACCACTCTTTAAGACCCCTAGGGGAACTGTACAGAGAGCCATATCTGATTGGTACACTTGACCTTGAGCAATTACCTGCACACCATCGCTACCACTGTATCTAATTTCTCGTACAACCCTTTCATAGGAACGTTTTTTGTCATAGCATGGATCAGCCTACCATTACCTCCGACAAACAATCAGATATGTGCTCCAAAACAATTTTATTGTAATGAATTATTGGCTTTAGTATGCAACAAAACAAGATATCAACAACAAATTACTAATTTAATGAAAAGAACGAAATACCTCAAGATGATATCTTCACTTTTAAGTATATTTTGAGCTATCATATTCGCTTTTAAGTATATGTTCAACTGTCATCTTCGCTTTTAAGTATATGTTGAGCGGTGATTGCTCTTTGTTGGGAACAATATATTTGTGCATTTACGTGGGGTGATATTTATCTTTAATATTTTTTGCGTTATATATTTAATTTTTTTTATTAAAATCTTTTCAAATTTACCCATTTTCATATTAAACGGTTTGAGTTAGTCTAATTACAATTTGTGGTTTATTAATATTGTTATTAATCTTAAAACATTTATTGTAATTTATAACTTTGAATACATTTAACAAATAATTTTAATTGACCAAATTAGCATGGATATTAATTTTTATTTTAGCATTTTAATTTCTTATGATAAAGTAAGTTTGTTAGTTGAAAAGTTGTATTCACTTTTTAAAAGTCATAAATATTTAAATGGAATATGGTATGTACACCTCCATATCCTAAACAAGAGAATTGTCGCCCAAATTAATTGTATATATTTATTGCTATCCAAAATAAGTTCCAAGATAAGTTTCATACATCTATTATGGTTTGTCACTTTCCATTTTCTCCATT
>APFE030496345.1:0-17546 GCA_000404065.3 Pinus taeda
TTCCTGGGCTGGCTCATCAAATTTAAGCCTTTTTGAGGCTTTGGTTTTCTTAACCCTTTCTTGTGGTGACTGTGTCAAATCAATTTGAATTGGTTTAGACTGCTCTAATTCAATAGCCTGTAATAAATCATTCAGGCTTTCCTTAGACACAGGGCTCTCTTCAACAGCTATAGCTTTACCTTTTTCCTTATTTATTTGGCTTCTTGTCCTTACCCTTGAGACTGCTTCAGATTTTCTTGATTCAGGTACAGTCTTCTTACCCTGAGTCTTTTCCTTTTTGTCGATTGCTGAGGCTGTTCTTGAATGATTAGTGGCTTCACTGGTTTTGGTAGCTGTAGCTTGGTTTGCTTTTTAGCTCTTGCTTCCCTTTGAAGCTCAGCTATGGTGAACTCTCTAGCTGGTTTTGGAGTAAGGCCAGTCTTGCTTTGGAATCCAGCCATGAAAATAAAAGAATTCCAGTCCCTGCCTATCTTTTGGAGGCCATCTAAAACTAGCAACTTAATCAAACCATGATGAAATAAAGAGGTTTCACAGTCCTCTTTCCTCAGCTGCACCTTATCATACATCTTACTTAAACTGTGAAATAAATAAAAAGGAATGTCTATGGAGACTTTCCTGGTGAAGTGCAAGAGCAGTTTAAAATGGTAAGAATAGACCTTATTGTACCTTCCTTCACAGGTCAAATACTTCTGTATGCAGGTGAGAAGGAGAGCATAATGTTCCTTGACATAATGTCGGGGCACTGCTTTTGTTAAATCTTCATTCACATATGCCTCCTTTAAAAACTCCTTACACGGATTCATATCAAAATTTAAACCATTCTTCCCGTCCTCTTGGGATCTCTGTTACAGCAGCTATTACTTCTGGAGAAACCTGTATTTCTAACATGGCTACCTTTGAATTCAAACCAGTGAAATTTAACGCAAACTCCTTAGTTACCTGTGCATGTCCTCCTTGTAGCTTTTTGCAAAATTTCTAGCACCCGGCATCTTTGAACGCTTTCTTCACGCCTTCATCCCTCAACGTTATATCCAGGCCTTCAGGTTCATTCCTCTGACATTTACCGGATTTGTGCTCTTTTTTCTCCATTTTCACTTTGAGATCTTCACAGCCAAATTCTAACAGCTCCGGTCGAGATGGTGATTCAGCTCCTCTTTTCTTTATTCAGCCTCGTTTGTAATCAGGCTCGCTTGAAAACAGCCTCGCTTGAAATTCAAATTGAAACATGACTGGTCACTCATGCAACACTCACGACCATTATTAAGGACTATGCACGGTAAAATCTCTTGGGAATGATATTCCTGTGCATATCAACATTCTATTGGTGAAGTAGTGGCAAATGAATGTTCAGACATGATACAAGAGGTACGCAGACTGACATGAGTAGACACAAATGCTGACTCACCTACGGACTTGACATTTCGGGAAAGATTCGTTGCGAAATGCATGAATCCATGATTTCGCAGCGCTGTTAGTTATATTTTTTAATGATGCGCTGCGAAACTGCCTAATCATGACGTGCTGCGAAAATGCTAGACCATGATTGCGCTGCGAAATGGGCAAATGACATTGCGCTGCGAAATCACTAAAAGACATGGTGACTCGGATAAGACAAGACATGACTTATGGAAAAATGATGAGTGGAGGCAAACCAAAAGGAGTGGAGTATGATTTAAGCTAAAAACCTTTAAAACTCTCAATCCTAAGTGAGACAAATAAAAATGAAACCAACTTTAACATAGACCTTTGTCATCAAACTAGGGCATGCAATTATATGTATCAAACTTTTAGTTCTAAGTGATAACAGGTTACACCATCTGCCTGAACAGAATTGAAGAAGGCAATACTAGATGAAGTATTGTCCTTTGACACAGTCATGCAGGCTTTTTATTCCAATTTTGGAAACCGTGCATAAGGCATTCATTCATCCATCTCAACGATTGGCAGAAACAATGTGTTAGAAGAGCACATATCTTGTCAAACGTGCATGCTGTTGTTGATTACATGCAAACATGGATGATGAGATACAAGGGAGCCCTGCTATACTTGCCTAACATGATGAATCCAAGTGGTCGAGTTGAAGGCACACATCCAGAGTCAGATCTGGAACTACGAAGATCTCCCGCAACTCATCACTAGTCTACAAGCTTCCCATGCACGTATATTCAAGAGTGTGGATGTTGTTGTGTACGCACATGCAATCCCATCTATTGGAATACTCACCCAGGAAAATACAAAGGCACAGGTCCGGCTGGAGCTTGATTCGTACTTTGACGAATTGAGACACATAGCCACCAACCTAGACTTGGTGATTAGTGTAGACACCATGCACTAGTATGTTGTTGTTCTGACCACACCTACGACAATGATGCACATGCTATTAGACGAGTTGGACAGAGGAACCCGAGCATTGTACTCAGATGCTATGGAGGCAAGAGTTCATTTCCAGCAGGATGTCACCTTAGAGTACATGGACACCATCACGGACTATCGAGCTTGGCATCAATTCACTATTGTTGACCACTGTGAGGATGTCGAAGAGCTGGTCTTCCAATAGTTGTCCGAGTCATAGTGATGTCTTGCATGGCTTGCATAAGCCATTTTGTCTCACATGGGTACATGTGCATTTTAATGTAACGTCTTTTCAAGTGTAAGTTCCAGTGTCGATAGTTGGATGTAACAATCATAGAGTAGATGAAGAGTCATGAGGATAGATGAACTGTCACAAAGGGGAATGTCAAGGGCCACCCTATCCTTTGCTATATATAGTCCCTCATAACTCATTGTACAGGCTTTTGGTCAGCCAAGATTCCAATAGGAGTATCTTAGAGAAAGCTTGGGTAGTATTGTAACGAGCCTTGGCTTCTCCACTACACAGAGCTAGTATATCTCTTTGGAGGAGCAGGCGACAATGACTGTAATGTTCCGCTGTCAGAACTAGTGGTTGGACATGGATGTATTGTATGACTGGAACTTACACTTATGTTCATGCACACACATCTATTCAGCTGTCATATCCTCCCAACATCACTTCGCTTAATTTTTGCGCATATTTGGTTGTGAGTCCATCGAGTTGTCATATGCATTTTGTACCACAACCTCCGTCTTCATACTCGGATGATCCTCCAGATGATACTGTCTTGTGTTCTTCCATTATGGACTTTACACTTATTGTGAATGAGGATAAAGCCATCAACAGAGTTGGTGTTGCACAACCAACATGCGCTGTCATTCATGAAGAGTATGACTGGAACCTTGAGTATCAACACTCACTGAAGGATGACTCCCTTATGTCCAAGCCTCCTCCGTTCTTTCCTGACATCTTTGGTGAACCTTCCACCCATGATTTCACATGTGTATCTTCATCCACAGATGCACCCATTGTTGATCACTTGCAGAACACACCAGATGTCAGTGCATCGTCCGACAATGAAGAGGATAATTTATTCATTGAAAATCCACTTGACGTTTCATCTGCCTTTTCCGAAACATAGAGGATGAATTTGTTTGCTTCTCATCTACCCCTCTATTTGATTCATAGAATCATGAGGATGCCAATGAAATCATTGGTTTTTCTGATCATAGTTGTCGTGATCCATTTACTCCCATATTCGATCACGATGATGATTCTATCATAGTTGATTTTTTGAAGCCACCTGTTTATGATGGTCTATATGGCAACGAAGTCCAAACGCCCCAGGTTGTCGAGGCACTTTAGCCCGAGCTGATGGTTATGTGAGGCCCTCGCTGTCCTAAAGTTGGTTTCACTTTCGATAAGGAAATTTTTCAATCACCCGAGGGTCCTCATCACTCATCAGCATGCATTGAAGATCAATCTCACACATGTATCATGCTTCCTCCACTCGAACTGCACGATCCCATCGCTCATGCAATGGAGGAATCTTACATTGCAAGCACACGTGCACGATGCAAGTTATCTTTATTTCTTTCATTTGCTTGCATGTCACAATCAAGAGTATGCATATGCTTCACAGCTGCACACAATGTCGCACAACACGATGACAAGTCCATAGACAACATGTCATGCACTTGCACCCACTTATGTCCTGTGGACACTTTTAAACATGAAGTGTGTTTGGCTTCATTGTTATATCTTTGTTGTTTGTTGGTTCACACAACCAGGTTGCTTGCGGACCAAGCCCTCACCAACATGGATCAACCAATGCACTGGCGGCTACATTGGAAATATCACTTCACATGATAAGGCCCATGCACCGTTAGCTTAGTAGTAGGAGTAGTGTTTGCTTTCAGTTTGTTTGCCTGCATGTTTGATTGGTTACTTGCTTTGCCTGTTTGTTTGTTTGTTTGATTACTCTCTTTTCTTTCACTTCTTCTTCTACTTTTCTTTGTTGTTTGTTTTCTTGTTTTGTTCATAGGTTAGTTTCGCATGAAACCGTGCGTGAATCTTGAAACAAGTTGGGTAAAGTATAAGAGGCCTTATGCAGCTATCACAACTTGGTTATCTGTCATCCTGCCTCTGTGTGAAGAACTTGTTACTTTTGGTCCATGATACGTCGATGGAAAATACGTACTGTTCGAAGTGAACCTTGGTGAAAACACAATGCTTGAACGCTAACTAGTGTCACCTACTCTAGTTGGTTGTTTTTGGGTTAACCCTTGGCAGCTCAGTCAAGTAGAGTAAGGTGAAGGGGAAAACCTTAACAAGCACATCAGAGGTATATAATAAAGTACTTCTCTAAAGGAAAAACCTCTTTTGCTCTCAATAAGTCAGGATCCCTCTTCTGCCTCTGAAATGAATAAGTGCTACGCACAGTTATGAAAATGAAAAATAAAAAAATGAAAAGAAAAAAATTTCAAAAATGAAAAACGAATAAGGTGAAAGAAGAGAAATGATTCCTGCACAGAGAGGTGATGCAAGTAACTCTGCCAGGGTACTGACCAGACTCGCTAGCAGCGGAGCGATGCTTGTGTTCCTGGGTGACTCCGCCAGGGTATTGTCCAGGCCCATTGGTAATGGAGAAACAACAAAGATGAAACTAAGACTCTGACGACTATACTTCTTGTGCACCAATATACCCCTCAACCCCAATTGAAACAAATGTGTTGCCTAGGCTAGGAATGTGTGTCAATCGACTAAGAGCTTGGTAGATGCTACATCTTACAATCAAGCAAGTGTGGAAACCAAGACGAACTGAGAACTGAACAATACTTCTAGAAGTGTTAGACTTGCTTTTCAGGAACAAGGTCCATTCAGAGAGTTGGAGTTCTACCACTGTGTCGTGAAGTGTTGTAGCGGCAACAACCACCCTCCAAAATTTTTCCTTAGCTTCATTTTGGAGCCTCCCTACCAACCTTCCTCAACATCATGTCTTTCATTGTCAAGTACACAAGCTTCAGTGGTTTTCTAGAAGATTGCTAGATTGTGCATGATAGCTTGTTGCATCTCCCTCACAAGTTGTTTCTCTAGACTTGGTCGAGCTGCAGGCTGAGTAGCTCCCTCAAGAAATTGCACAAATCTGGAGGGGAACCAACCTTCCTGCCAAAAATTGCGCAATCCTGTTTGGAAGCCCGCTGGGCACCAGAATTGCGCAAATTTGCATGTCACTCTTCATTGGAAAAACTACGTAATCTCTCCCAGTAGGGCTGCTCAACCCATAAATTGCGCAATTCTGGGCGGCAGTCAGTTTCTCAGCCCAGAAATTGAGAAATCTTTCTGGTCAGCCAACCCAACTCCCTCCCAGAAATGCGCAAATTTTTCCCTCAGCTGAGTAGGCTGTTGCATGTGCCATTGAGTTGACCGGTTCCACCCAGGACCGATAAAACTTGACTTGCATGCATGGGCTACTTTTCCCCGAATAGTAAAAAGAAACATGCAAAAAGCATCCCTAGATTTTAGGTAGCTATTTTTAGCAGCTCGAGGTTACATGCAAAGATTGTTTTAGAATCTTTCCTCCAAGTGTCGCTTTTTCCTAGATTTGTGGCATGCGTGTCACGAGCCTCAAACTTATTTATTCGAGGCTTTAGAGCTCACTTGTTCACATCGATCTTGGAGCTCTGACATACCACAGTACATCAAGGAGTCTTCGACACATCCATTTTAGCTATTTCTAGGTAAGTCGGCTTAACTTGTCTTTTGTAGCATTTCTATTGCTTTTTGTGTTTTGCTTGTGTGAGTGTTGTTTGCTTGATTCTATGAACGCTTGCTGTCGTTTACATGCATACTAGTTTGTACTACCACCGTTTCAGTTTTAGTTAGCATCTCACTGTTGTCGCATGCATGAAACTATTTTGCACGAACAGTCGCTGATTCAGCGACTTGCTTCACCCACATGCATGTTGTTCCGTTTTATGAATCTTTCATTCACTGTTTGCATGCACGATCATTCACTCCTGCTTACACTCAATATCGCCATGCATTCACATTCACATTTTCTTTTAGTTGCTTGTCGGCGGGCATGGGCATCCTTGGCCCAGACTCTGCCTCACTAAGACAACATTATGCAATACTGAGAAGGAAGGCTCTGTCTTCCTCTCAAAAAATGCGCATTTCTACCCAGTGACTGTCCTCCAGTCTTACATTGTGCAATTTTGAGGGATAGTGACTGCTGGCCCGAAAAATTATGCAATGCAGTCACTGGGCCTACAACCATTGCCAGCTAAAATTGCGCATTGCGCAATTCCAGCAGCCACTAGGCCAACCTGGATTGCACATTGCACAATTCCAGCATCCAACTAGCCTCCCCAAATAGCCCAAGCTGCCTTTTGCACAGTTCTGTCAGCTAGTCTCCCAACCTCCCAGGAAAAATTGCGTAATCCTTGCCAATCAATCCCGAGGTATGTTGCATGTTGTTCCTCAAGTATGCTTTGGTTTTTGTTGACAGATTTCTTTCCATGCATGTCGCTTTGTCTCCAGATCTAGCAAGTGTTCGTCTACCTCTTAGGATTTTAGGATCAATGGCCTCCAAGAGAGCAGGATCAAAGGACACTTATAGAAGTGCAATTGGAGCAACAGTTGAGCGAGTGTCTACAAGTCTGCCGATCAATGAAGACACCAAGTTGATTGTAGACAAGGATATCAAGCTGAAACGACAAGAGGTCAATGATGCATTCGTAGGCATATTTGGGGAAGACCTTGAAGACTGCTAGGTCTATGTGAACATCCACAACTCTAGCTTGTGCCGGATTGCATGTAGGTATCCTGTGCTCCCATGCACGGACATGATACATTGGATCGTATCGCACACTAATCCTGAGACGATGACTTTGAGCAGTGTCAGTGGGACAAAGATTGCTACCTCCAGGGCACAAGATTATGAGCAGATGTATCATATGTCAAAGCTCATGATCACCATGGAGACACCCTTCAGCATACCCAACAACAATGCTAACTCCAGAGATATATTGAAGAACTGGGTGAAGGAGCCGACTAAATTCAGGATGACACCCAACCCGGTCTACAAGACGAAGATACTATGAAAGGCGCATCAATACTTGGTCATCTTTGCGTGTCGTCTGTATGGACAAGAAAGCACAAAAACCTTCCCACAGAGTTGGGTGATCAAGTTGGACCAACTGGTCTGACATGTTGGCTCATCATTTGAAGGAACAGGTAATAAGGGCTCGACAACCACCCAAAGGCATGCAAGCATAAATATACATGTCTGCTTACATCTTGGATGCAATATGTGCCCATCAGGAGTTCCCGGGCTTGGAGTGGGCATGGACTTTGGCGGAGACCTCTGTGAACACTTATTGTAAGATGTTTTCCAAATGATGCTTCAAATGAGTTATCACAAAACTATCCAATCATTTTGTCACCCTGGTTTACAAGATGATATTCAAACAGGATCCATCCTGCATGTCGAAGGCAGCAATGAAGGCACTGATAGAAATAGCTGATTGGTATGCCTCACTATCCGACACCTTCATACGAATGTATAACTCAGAGAAGCCTTTGCATGTTCTACCAAAGTTTGCCTTGGATAAACTTGTCATGCATGAAGTAGCATATCACATCTAGGCAAGGTTATCAGCTAGGCTACACCGAAGAAGGCACCTTGGCCCACTCTTCTGTTACAGATTAGGTTTTATGAGATACGAACTTTCAAGCATACGGATGTCAAATTAGAGGAGATGAAAAAATATCCATTTGATGCCCGAAGTTACAATCCGTATGACCCGCATTTTCTTGTGAAAGACCACTGCACGAGAGTAAAATTTAACTGGATCCACGGGGCATGTCATTGGGTGGTGGAAGACTCATGGAGATATTGTGACAAATCCTCCAGACTCAATGAACCGATCAGCCTCGCTATGGAATTGGTAGCGAAGTAGCATCTCAGAGAGCACCAGAAGCAACAACAGTAGAGGTAAACATACCAATGCGCAACAAAGGCAAAAGGAAGATTGTCGACAACATTGAGGAAGAGAAAAGCTACGAGTTTCGAGTAGATCCACTTGTGCAGAAAGAAGCTTTGGCAATAGAGAAAAAGAGGCAAAAATGCAACAAGAGAAATGTGCAAAGTCAGAGAGAGAAATGGAGAATGGAGGAAACAGAGAATGAGTTGCATGAGTTGAAGGAGCAAATCCGGAAGGAACAGGAGCTACACAGACAGGAGAAGGAAGTGCAACAGGAATAGGTATAGCATGGGGCACAACTTGTACAGAGAGATGAACCGACGCCCGTATAGATAGTAGACTCATCAGAACAATTGGCACCAAGCAGACAAGGTGAAGCATCACAGGAGTAGGACTTCGCTTAGGAGATAGAGCAAGCACTTGAACATATGGATACAAGTATGGAGCAACAGGAGTCAGAGCAAGACATCAACCTCGTGCCTCACCACCAAGAGGTCGACCCACCAACTTCAGGTGTCCAGAAGAGGAGCAAGTCCCAAGTGATCAAGGAGACACTGAAATCCTTGGAGACAATCCACAGGAGGAGATGCACAACATCTCATTCGACGAGTCCAAACATAGAGGTGTGCAATCTCGCAAAGTGTTGACTTTGGATGATCATACATCTCTTGTGCAGTTTGAGGAACGAGTGATTGTGTCTCATGTGTGCAAACATCGAGCAACATTGGATGATGCTACTAGAACATATGCCGAAGCCATTAGCTCGAGTGTTTGCTTCCTAATAGCTTAGAACGAGCGAATGTATAAGGAGCTACAGATAGCCAAGCAAGGAGGAGAATTAGTTACAACATCCACCAGAGTAGAATTAAAGAACGCAATACTGGATGAAGTATTGTCCCTTGACACAGTCATGTGGGTGTTGTATTCCAAGTTTGGTACCATGCATAAGGCAGTCATCCATCTCAACGATTAGTAGCAACGATGTGCTAGAAGAGCACGTATCTTGTCAAACATGCATGCCGTTGTTGATTACATGCAAACATGGACGATGAGATACAAGGGAGCCCTGCTACACTTGCCTAAGATGATGAAGCCCAGAGTGGTCGAGCTGAAGTTACACATCCAGAGTTAGATCTAGAACTACGAAGATCTCCCATAGCTCATCACTAGTCTACAGGCTTCCCATGCATGTATATTCAAGAGTATGGATGTTGTTGTGTGTGCACAAGTGATCCCATCTATTGGTACACTCACCCAGGTGAAGACAAAAGCATAGGTCTGACTGGAGCTTGACTCGTACTTTGACGAGTTGATGCGCATAACCACCAACCCAGATTTGGTGATCAGTGCAGACACCATGCATAATTATGTTGCTGGTCTAGCCGCACTCAAGACAATGATGCACATGCTATCAAACGAGTTGGACAGAGGAGCCCGAGCAGTGTACCCGGATGCTATGGAGGCAAGATTTCATTTCCAGAAAGATGTCACCTTAGAGTACACAAACACCATCGCGGACTACTAAGCTTGGAATCAGTTCGCTATTGTCTACCACCATGAGGATGTCGAAGAGTTGGTCTTCCAACAGTTGTCCGAGTCATATTGATGTCTTGCATGGCTTGCTCAAGCCATTTTGTCTCACATGGGTACATATGCATTGTAATGTAATGTCTTGTCAAGTGTAAGTTCAAGTGTCGATAGTTGGATGTAACAGTCATAGAGTAGATGAAGAGTCATGAGGGTAGATGAACTATCACAAAGGGGAATGTCAACGGCCTCCCCATCATTTTCTATATATAGTCCCTCATAACTCATTGTACAGGCTTTTGGTCAGCCAAGATTCCAATAGGAGTATCTTAGAGAAAGCTTGGGCAGTATTGTAACGAGCCTTAGCTTCTCCACTGCGCAGAGCTAGTATATCTCTTTGGAGGAGCAGGCTGCAGTGACTATAATGTTCTGCTGTCGGAGCTAGTGGTTGGACATGGATGTATTGTATGACTGGAACTTACAGTTCTTAATATAATAGAGCCAACATGTTTAATGCATATGTCGTATTGTATTTCAGTTATCTTGTTTACTCTAAATGATATATGTATCTGTTTGCTTACGCATGCATGTGTAGCTATTTTCTGTATATGTATGTATGAATCTTTCTGAAGCATGCTGTTGGTTTAACCATCACTTTGGATTGCTAGCTTACTTGCCTTCCATGTTGTGATGCATATTTTCTCATGTGTTCCCTTCTTAACTTCATTTTGTCATGGGTTTCCAAGGGGCAGACTCACCTCACCCTCCGTGTGTTAGAACTGCTCATGCACCATCCTTGACTTACTGCATATGTCACACCCTTGCTACCAACATGGACATCTTTCTTGCCTCAGCGCAAAATCGCGGTCAAGGTGATACTATACGACCCACTGCTGAGACTCCTACACCAAACGGTCTAAGGTCTAATTGGGACTTCTTACCGGGGATATCCTCTAACATGTTGGTGGGTCCAGCACCGTCAACACCACCTTGTGAAAATCTTTACTTACATAATAACCATGTTCCTTTAGATAATACAATTTTCTTCAAGTACATCAATTTTCTACATTTGTTGCAATATGGTATTCATTATTATATCAATTGCAAGGTGCAATGGTGTTCATTTTCATGCACCTTACAGGTTACTAAATAGGGAGGTGTCATGCGGAAAGAGTTATATTTGCGGACAAATCTAACCTCCCTAGGAGTCTAAGACTCTCTAGTGACAAACAAACCAAAAAAGAGCAATCCTTCTCTAAACACACATTATTCTATGAGAATTCAAATGTTTTCGATCTTACCTTAGGTCCAACGCTTGTTGTAGCAGTCCAGCCTTGCTGATCCAGATGAGCTCCTCCCTCACTTTAAGACCTGCATACACTAACAAAGCAAACGATTACATAACATCTGAATATTCATCATAAAACAAAGCATATTCATCACATAGACCAAGGAGTACATGAAATAATTCATTAACAACAAATCATTGAGAAGAATGGACTTATTGTAATAAGGAAACAAAAAAGGAACCATTACAACCTGAGCCTTGGTGTTGTGCAAGCTCCTCCCAGGGTCCAGCAAGAGATTTCCTCTACTTTGACAAGCTCACCCACTCCCACTATGGCAAAAAGGAAGGATAGTGATCTCTCCTCACAAGTCAACAATGGAAGTCCTAATTCCAACAGCATTTACCCTTTAGAATGTTCAGCTTTCAACCCCCCTCTCTGGCCCAATGCCTGTATTTATAGCACTCTAGAAGAAGTTATTCAGTTCCAACATCAATGGGATACTCCCTCTTTTGGATGGGGTAGCTCCTCTCTTGATGGGATAAGCTCCTCTATCATAGGGTGCATGAACCATCTGGAGGCACTCAATACAAGTCAAAAACTCTTCTAGAAGGCTCTAGAAGTGACCACAAGTAACTTTTTAAAGATGAAACTCGCGCCTTTTGACCTTTACAGGGGTACGCACCCAACCTTTAGCTTACAGAGCGTATAAATACGCAGGTCTAGTGTATTTGGAGTGCGTACACGCAGGCAAGGTAGAGAGAACCTGCGTACCCAGAGATAAACATGTTTTCAAGTGACTTTCTCTCTCTTTGAAGTTTTGACATGAAGAGCAGAGGTATGGGGCTTGACAAAGAGGACAATGTGGCTATTGATGAGGCCACATAGACTGCAAATAGTCAGGGTGACAAATTTCAGTGTAACACCAACCCAACAAGAAGCAAAAGTGTCGATGTTCAAGAGTGACTCGCTGCCATAGACAATCAATGATAAACCTGTTGTTGGACCCAACCTAGGAATAGTTTAACGAGCCCTAGGGAGGAAAAGCTCGAGTCTCGTCATGGTGATGAGTCCAATGTTGTCAGGGTTTAACGAGTCTGACATAGGTAAAACTCGGAGTATTTTTCATGTTTAGGGAGTTTGAAAAAGACAGAAAAGAAAACTCCATGGGGGTCCTTTTTCATAAATTTGTGTCTCTCGAGCCCAAAAAAGTATAAAACGATACTCGAAAGAACCGCTTGACCATTATGATCAAGGAGTACTTTTTGTAATTAGTGGTGTCAACCTGAAAAAGTAAAAAAGGGATCGATACCATGTCATTTCATTACCAATAACGTGCCTGAAACGACAAAAGCCCGACAGTCTTTTCTCATTTAAACGGTCGAAAAAAGAGCTTAAAGCAGACCGCCTTTCATTTCGTGTAACGAGTTGAAAGGGAAAACTCGGCAATCTTTTCGTTTTTAAAGTCAGAAAACAATGTTAAAGATGACTTTCTGGACCAAGTGCCCACAAAGTATGTGTAATTACACCACCTATAGCTCTGCACAAAAACATCAAAACATAAGACCCATTCGACATAAATGATAAATAGATAATTAGAAACCAAAAGACTCCAATTAATTATGCGAAAATGGAAAAAAACCCACATTCTAAAGTGCAATTGTAAATATTTTGAAAAATTACTATAAAAGGGGGTAATTCATTTCATTTTTACCATTGTACTGTTCATTTATCATTGGAGAATTTTGGAGCACCAACCAGAGCTAACTTCTCAAGTTGATTGCGGCCTCGTTCGTTGATGGATCGACACGAAACTTTGGCAAGTAAGTAGATATTCTCCTACGCTTCATTTGAGTGGTTTTTTGTTGAATTTAATCATTGGACATGGGAGTTTGAGCGGATTTTTGAACATGGGTCCGCCGCTCAGTCATTGCAGGTTTACCGCTCGGGTCCGCGATGATTGAGTGTGACTTACACGTAACGCTCCAAGGTCATCGCAGGAATGTGATGTACTTCCACGATGATCGTGAAAAAATTTAACTATCAACCTTACGTCATCGCGATTGTTTTAAAAATAGCCGCGATGGCGACGCAAAATGATTTTTTTATGCAAATTAAGGATTGAATTTGATAACCATCGTTCTAATTCATTTTTTCTTGTTATGCAAGGCACCATGTCCTTCGTTTCGTAGGAGAGAACCGATGATGTTAAAAACGAAGAGGCTTTTGCTGATGCCGGATGTCGAAATGCTTTACGCACATGTGGATTGCTGAAGTTCTTTCTTACTCCTCACCTCCGGTCCCAACCGGATCTACTGGAGATGATAATCCATGCATGGAACCCGACGGATGGTAAATTCATAATCCACAGCCGAGATATCGAGTTTGATTCCATAGACGTGTATTTTTTGACTGGATTGCCCCGACGGGGCGAGAGGCCAATCTTGGAGGGCCAACGTCTCAGGGGCGAATCAATGGATATGATAATGGCACGAGTGTGCTCTGGGGCACGAAAAACAAAGAGTGGGAAGGTGGCAATCCCAACAGTGGACAATATGGTCCTTCGTGCAGTGCTATTTATGGTGACCAGGGTAGTGGGCTCCGAAGCCCAACACGAGGCATCAAAGACTCAAATACAGTTGGTTCTCGAATGCCTTAATCCCACCATGTTCAACTGGGCAGAGACGGTGACGACAAACACAAAGAGGCAGCTTACCAACTGTCATCGTAGAGAGACGAAACAATTTGGATATGGATCCATCTTGATTCTGCTCATGCTGGAGCGGGTGCCGGCACTACAATTGCAGGATATGGACCTGGATGCGCCCAGACCATGGGAGACTAGGATCACTCAGTGGGCTCATGTGATGCCACGAGGAGGTGGTGGACGCCCAGTGGCATGGGGGATATTGTTCTGTGAGTGGTTGGAGCACTAGACTATCTTTATAGAGGACTGGCCATATGCTGGGATGGATTTTTGTGGTGATCCCAATATGCAGCTGCCCCCTGGCGATCAGTGGGATGATGGTGGTAAAGCACTTGATCACGCTATTTTTTGAATTTTATTTTTTATGATGTTTTTTGATTTTTCATGCATATGCCCTAATGAGATACTCTATGGTACTTGCAGATGTAGTACTTGTGAGACCCATAGGACTAGCTCCAGAGGGTACCAGGGAGCTAGCCTTGGCTCCTCCGGTCGGTGATTCGATAGAGACAGTGGCACAGAACCTTGAGGGTCTGACCACGGGGATCTCAGATTATATGGGGATTGAGGAGGCCCCCATAGAGTTTCAGATTCACATAGTAGGAGTGATTCCTAGGTTGCACCGATTATTGAGACGGGTTGCACGGGCGGTGGTATGCCATAGGGAGCATAACCCACCATAGTAGACACCTAGGTTTTATCTTGTTGATTTGTTGAGAGACATGTGTCTCGAATGTATGGAGAGCACATAGTCTATTTGGACATATACATTTATTTTTTGAGCACCTCAGTGCACCACACGAGATATATATATTAATATATATTATATTATATATATATATAATATATATATTTATATATATATATATATATATATATATATATATATATATATATATACATATTCCTATGGTTTTTATTGTGTTTTTAATGCTTCTATATGCTATTTTGATTACATGTTATGCAAATGTCTGTCTAATACATAAATAGCTAATGCATCAGTTAACATGTTTAATCATCTTGGAATGTGTTGATATGTGATGAAACCAAAATTCCTCTCTAACAATTTAACACGTAAATACAGCCTTAAAATCCGATGATCTCTGACAGAATAACGCCCATTAAGCTGGTGGAAAACAAGCTGGGAGTCCAGATTCACAACCAATGCATGAATGCCGAGGTTGATGGCCTCAGTCAATAATTCGATAACAGCACTATATTCAGCAACATTGTTTGTGGTACAACCCAGACAAACACCTTGAAGGTCTACTAACTGACTGTGAGGATCGTAGATCACCCACCCCATAGAAGACAAGTTGCATGTACTACGGCAGGCACCATCAGCGAAACCAAGACATCTGCACACGAAGAAAGAAGACACAACAAGCGGCAATTATTCCTACACACCAAGCCAAAACATGAAAACACACACACACACACTCAACACACCTACTGAGAGCACACGTATGTACAAATCAGAGTGCATGGGGTTCATGCATAATATTTTTTCAGATAAAGCCCATTCCGAGGGTTATCTAGAGGATTCCCCTCATAATCAATAAGCTCATAGGCCCCTTTTTGCAAAACTCGCTTTACAATATAAGGCCCATGCCACATAGGCTCGAATTTTCCTACCCCCAGCTTGTCATTCACTTGATCATAAAGCAGGACTAAATCTCCTTCAACAAAAGAACGAGGATGGATAGTATGATCGAAGTGATTTTTCACTCTCTTCTTCTGTGCTTCAATAGCTAGAGAGGCCAGTCGACCGGTCTCGTCTAGTCGCTCTAGGTAGAGAAGGAATTCTTCTACCAGAGTAGTGTTGGGGAGTAATTCGACAAATAATTTCAAAGAAGGGATCTCGCACTCAATCGAAAGGGTAGCCTCCAGCTCGTAAACCAATTGGAATGGGGTGAACCCAGTGACATCTTTCTCTGATGTTTGGTAGGCCCACAAGGTGGAGAACAACATCAAATGCCAGTTGGACTTGTGCATGCCAATGGTGTGCTGAAGCATTGTAACTAGAACCTTGTTGACAGCCTCCACTTGGCCGTTGGCCTGAGGATAGTATGGTGTTGAGCTATCATGCCGCAGGCCCAACTGGGTCATTAACTCGGTCATCATGTGATTACGGAAATGCTTGTCGTGATCAGTAATGATGGCCTGGGGGACTCTGAATCGTGATATAACATGATTAAACAAAAATTGCGCCGTTGTGTGACTGTCTTCAGATAGTGTAGGCATCGCCTCGACCCATTTTGTGAATTAATCAACAACAACGATGATATACCCATGCCCCCCGGCCAGGCGAGGGATACAGGTCATATAATCAATGCCCCATTTGGCAAAAGGGCCAATGATAACAACAGGGTGCAATGGAGCAGGAGGCGCACACATTTTCCGCTGGTAGATTTGGCACTCATGACAAGAACGGACGACAAGAATGCAATCCTTAAAGATAGAGGGCCAAAAATATCCAGCATGGAGAATCTTTTGAGCAGTGGCATATCCGGACATGTGACCACCACAGGCACCAGAAGGGCAGTCATTTAGAACTTGTTCAGCTTCCTCGAGCGTTAAACATTGGCGGAGGACAGAGTCGGTGCCGAGTCAGTACAAGGTATTCCCAATTATGCGATAAGGTTGAGACTGATGGCGAATCCATCTCCGAGCGCCTTTCGACAAATCGGTGTGAAAAGAGGATGTCTGAAGATAGACAATAATGTCCACGTACCAAGGGTCGAGGGTGTTGATCAAGAACAAATTTTCATCTCGGATATGATGCTCTAACAGAGAGGGTACGGTAAGAGATGGCAGAGAGCATAGTAACTCAGCGAAGATGAGGGACTTCTTGGACTTCACAGCAGTGAACTCCAGGTCAAATTCTTGGAGGATAACAATCCACTTCGAGTACTTGCCCCCCAACAACTAACGTGACAAAATGTACGTCATCAGATTGCAATCAGAAATCACCTTCGTGGTATGCAATAGAATATAATGATGGAAACGTTGGATGGCACAAACAGTGGCCAATGCCAACTTCTCAACATGAGCATAACGAGTTTCCATATCTAGTAAATTGCGGCTGAGATAATAAATGACATGCTCGGTGCCATCATCATCGTCTTGAACTAGAACCATGCCGATAGTGGTGTCAGCAGTGGCTAAGTAAAGAGTGTAGTCCCGGTGATAGTCAAGGGGACGTAACAAGGGAGCAAAAACAAGGAGAGCCTTGAGGTTCTCAAACGACTCTTGTGCAGCAACGTCCCAATGAAAAGGGGTGTCGCATTTTAGTAACCACGTATAACCTTTAGCCACTTCGGCATAATTCGAAATGAATCGTCGTAGAAAATTTGCTTTTCCCTGCAAACTTTGCAATTGCTGCAAAGAAGCAGGGGGGGGAAGACTCAGGATGGCTTCGACTTTAGGAGGATCCAAACGGATACCCTCTCGGGAGACGATGAACTCGAGAAGTCTGCCTGACTTGACACAGAAGACACTTATGCGGATTGAGCCGGATACGGTAGTGTATGCAACGGAGAAAAATTTTGCGAAGGTGGGTTGGATGGTCCTGGCGTTTCACTGAATGAGCCGGAAGGTCATCCAGGTTAGGCTGCACAATGTGTTGAATATCACAAAATGCGTACGACATTGCGTGTTGGAAGGTGGCACCAACATTTTTTAAG
>APFE030496348.1:0-45642 GCA_000404065.3 Pinus taeda
TTTTGCCAACTCAATCAAACAAAAAAAGAAGTTTTAGCTTGATCATAGTGTTTCGAAATCGGGAAGGGTAGTTTGGCTTGCGAGTTAAAATTTTTTGGGTATAAGTTTTCATCTCTAGTGTTTCTCCACTACTAGGAAGCCTAGACAGTACCCCCGTGGAGTCACGTAGGAACACATGCATTTCTCCACTACTATCAAGCCTGGTTAGTACCTCAGTCTAGTTGCATGCTTAACCTCTCTACGCAGGAAGCCTTTCTCTTCTTTCGACTATGTATTTTTTCAAAGAGGATTGTGCATAGGCACTTATTTATTTTTGGGTGGAAGAGGGATCCTAACTTATTGAGAGAAGAATATTTTGTTCCTTTAGAGAACCATGTAAGACCTCTGACATAGGTTTTCAAGAAAAGATAGAAAAGATAGATCAACGCCTTAGAATGCATCCTCTTCGAGGGGGAAACCTCCTTTACATTACATAAATGAACAATTCTTGGATGATACAAATGAAAAGACCTCCTTTCTATCTATAGGAGTCTAAGGGGTCATAACATAATTATAGCCGACATAACAATAATAATCTAAGGGCACACGGAAAGCAAGAATGTCATCCTTCTCCTGAAAGAGAGAGACGAGCATCGGAGCAAGGCGATCATGGCCTCGAAACGCTACTAGGGTTCGCACTGACCTGCGGCGGCAGGAGGTTCTGATCTGTGTCGGACTGACCTGACAGTGGCAGCGTTCTGCCTGGACGGAGTCTGGGCGCAACTCAACAATGGAACCCCCATTGGGGGAAGGCGACAAAGAGCGGCAGGATGGCAGAAACCAGCAAGGACCGAAGCTTACCAATGATGACGACTCAACCCACAATACAACAGCGGAGGAAACCATGAATAATAACAACAGCAACACAGCCAATAAGGTAAAATCTTCTACCTGTAAACCTGTAGCAGCCTGCAGGCCTGAAGTAGAATTACCCAGCCATTGTATCAATGCCCGCATTCAGTTTATGCAAGATCGAGCCCTCATTGGCAAATTTATGGGACTTTGGCCCACAGAAAGGGCTCTAAGACACTAGATAAACAGAACATGGAAACCCAAAGGCGAAATAACCCTCTTAATAGGACCAAAAGGCTTCTTTACAGCCATCTTCAACTGTCTTGAAGATAGAAACAGAGTATTTGAGGGCGGACCTTATTTTTTCAACTCGGCAGGGCTTTTCCTCAGAGAATGGAAAGCTAGATTTAACCCAGATACGGAGGATCTGAGTTATGCCCCAGTCTGGATCCGCTTATACTCACTCCCTTGGGAGTACTGGGGGGAGGATTCGTTAAAAGCTCTTGGATCAGCGTTGGGTGACTTCGTCAAAGTGGCTGAAGAAACAAAAGCTATGAGATACACCACCTATGCCTCTTATGCCAGAATATGTGTCTATATGGACCTGAAACAGCCTCTTCCAGACACAATACGCTTATTTCATGAAGATCGTGATTGGATCCAAGTCCTAGACTACGAGCACGTCCCGTTTCGCTGCAGGCGGTGCCATACCCTGGGACATCTCTTCCGAGATTGTCCTCTGAATATCAAGACTGATGTTCCAAGCAAACCAGATTCTCAAACCCAGGATGGGTTCACCAAAGTAACAAATAGAAGAAGGGGACATAAAAAGACTCCAGCAGCTCAAAAAGGGAAAACAGAGACGGAAGCGAAATCTCAGCCGTCAACAAGCAACAGCTTTGAAACGTTAGCGCAAGAAGACCAACCGGATATTCCTGGATCGAACTCAAAAACCTCCAAATCCAACAAGCCAGAAGCACTACTGAAGAACCAAGAAGGTGGTAAAGAAAAGCAAGCTACAGAGACATGGACTAATCCGGATATGGAGATAGATAACCCATCCCACACAAAGGATAAAGGGAAAGAAGCAGAAAGTCACACGCAGGAGGCACAGTTCATGGAAGATGATAGTGAATCAATCGATGTGGGGGAACTTGACCTCCTTGGACTAGAGCAAGCATGCAAATCAGGTAACTTCGATAAAATCCCCAAAACACAAGTTGACAATCTAGTAGAAATTTTGAAAAGGGCCCAAAAGAAATACTCACTTGGAATCCAGACAGGCAGCCAATGGGATGGCAAATTTATATACAAAGACAGCAAAAAAAGAGGCAGAAAGACTGCTCTAGAAAGAACAATCAAGATTGGAGAAGTTTTGGTGGGGTCAGGCAGATATGCCAAACTCACCAAATATTTCAACACCAACCCCAAAGCTTCTCAATGAAGCTAATCTCCTGGAATATTAGAGGGCTGAACAGCCCCAGGAAAGGAAAACTTCTCAAAAACCTGATCATGGAAGACAAACCAACCATTCTGTTTCTACAGGAAACAAAATGTAACTCAATAACCCTGGAAAGAATCGCAGCCACAGCTTGGCCAGGTGGACAAGTCACTACGGTAGATGCTCAAGGCGCCTCAGGAGGATTGGCGATTCTCTGGGATGCAAGGAAAATACAACTAAATAATACTCATGCAAACAAAAATCACATACAAGCAGAATTTCATATAAGGGGCACAAATATCCATGGCCATTTAACTAATGTTTACTTCCCTCAAGAAGGTCCTCAGAAAGCAGCAATACTAGAAAATTTATCTCAGCTCAACGCTAATAGGCAGCATCCGCTTTGGATTCTGGGAGGCGACTTCAACATGATAGCCACAACAGAGGAAAAAAAAGGAGGCAGATGTAGGATCAACAGAGACGGCACCTTACTTAAAGATTTCATCCAACATAACTGGTTGATCGATATTCCAACAGCAAACGGCCTATTCACCTGGACCAACAAGCGGGTTGCCCCTCTACAAATTGCGTCCCGTCTGGACAGATTTCTATTATCTGACAACGCTATCCATCTTGGTGGAGAGTTTACTGCGCATATAATACCTTTTTCTGGATCTGACCACTGGCCAATAGAACTACATTGGAATCGGCCGGGAAATAGCATAAAAAGACCATTTAGATTTGAAGCTTTCTGGTTCACTCACCCAGAATTTAAGGAGTTCATTCAGAATGCTTGGCAAAATAGCAACCCAACTGCGCCCACCAAAATGGCAAGATTCCAAAAAAAGCTGAAGATGCTCAAAGCTGAAATCAAAAGATGGAACACAAACACCTTTGGCCACATTTTAAAAGAGAAAGAGTGTATCATGCAAGGAATAAAAAAGACGCAACAACAAATCATTTCAGAGGGACACTCAGAAGAATTGGCACACAAAGAACAAGAGATGGAAGGCAAACTTCTAGAAAGGGAGAAACAGGAGGAGATATTATGGCGACAAAAATCCAGAATCAGATGGCTCAAGGAAGGAGAGAAAAACACCAAGTTCTTCCACAAATCGACAGTCCAAAGGAGAATGAGAAATCACATATCTCAAATCATCACTACTCAGGGAGAAAAAGTGGAAACCCAGGAAGAGATTGAACAAGAATTCATTCAACACTTCAAGGAAATGAGCAAGGAACCTAATGTAAATAGAACAGAAGCCATAGAAGGCATCACGAGGCACATCCCGCGTCTCATAACAGAAGAGCAAAACTCTTTACTCCTCAAGCCGGTAAGCCTTCAAGAAGTGGAAACAGCTGCCAACTCCCTCAAAGCAGGCAAAGCTCCGGGCCCCGATGGATTTACGTCCAACTTCTTTCATTACTTCTGGGAACTTATTAAATGGGAAGACTGGCAAGTGGTAGAAGAATCCCGCAATATGCGATGGATGTACCCAGGACTGAATGCTACTTTCATAGCCTTAATCCCGAAATCAGAGGACTCCAATAAGCCTGATAAGTACAGACCAATAGCCCTATGCAACATCATCTACAAGATTGTTTCGAAGGTGGTTGCGTTACGATTAAAACCAATGCTTCCTCTCATCATCTCTCCAGAACAGTCGGGCTATGTGGAAGGACGTCAAATCACAGACGGAATCATACTCACCCATGAGATTATCCATTCCCTCAAGCAATCAAAAAGACCAGGTATGCTTCTAAAAATCGATCTCTCGAAAGCTTTTGATAGCATAAGCTGGGAATACATGCAAAAAGTTTTAAAAGCTTTTGGTTTTGATAATGCTTGGATTCGTTGAGTCAGCAGCCTTATCTCCTCTGCCTTTTTCTCAATCCTCATCAATGGCATTCCGACCTCAACCTTCCGCTCCTCTAGAGGCATAAGACAAGGGGACCCCCTCTCGCCTTTCCTTTTCATTATTATGGCGGAGGGCCTGGGCCGTTGTATTAAAAATGCCATTCAAGCTCAGGATCTCAAAGGCATCACCCTCCACCATGCCCCCACTGTCTCTCACCAGCAATTCGTTGACGACAACATGATTTTTGGTTACCCATCTGTCCAAGAATCCCGCACTTTAAACTCTCTGCTCCGTCTCTTCTCTAAAGCTTCGGGAACTCTCATAAACAAAGCCAAATCCCAGATCTTTTTCTTTAATACCCATCCAACCACACAGCGGGCCATTGCTCGTATTCTAGGCTTTTCAATTGCTTCTCTGCCCTCCAAATACCTTGGCGCTCCTCTCTTTGAACATGCCAGGAAGCATTCTTCCTGGTCCTCCCTTCTGGAAAATTTAGAAGCCAAGCTATCCCTTTGGACTCACCGTTCTCTAAATATGGCCAGTCAAGTGGTTCTAATTAAAGCTGTTCTGCAATCAATGCCGCTCTACCTATTTTCCATTCTGGCAGCTCCAAAATGGGTCCTCAAAGCTATTAAAAAGTTACAGAGAAATTTCCTATGGGGCTGCTCTGGTCCCAACAGGAAATGGGCTCTTGTCAAGTGGGAGAAAGCTTGCCTCCCAAAAATTGGAGGAGGGATTGGACTACGAGATCCTGAACACAGTAACATAATCATGGGAGCAAAAATTTGGTGGAAATGGCTAACATTCCCAGATACCCAATGGGCACAAACAAGGGTTGCAGGTGATCAAATTCAGACAATGACTGATTACCACTTAACTGTGGTTAATGCAGCTTACGAAGGGTTGGACAGGCTTAAAGGTTGGTAAGAAACCTGCCATACTAACTACTACTATCCTCAGCGAGCCAACTTGCGCATTTGTATGTTTGATACTTTGGCTCTTTAGTCACTGAATTTTTTACGCACTTCCTATGATACCAGCTTTAACAAGTAGTTATATATACGAGCCACTATATACTTAGGCACATTGTTATAGTTATCAGTGGGTGACGGGAGGGAGTTTCATTTGGCCCCCAAAACCCAAACTCAGGTAATAACATATACATGACAATACAAGAAAGAGTTTGGTATTAACATATAAATGATAATATAAGAATGTAAAACAAAATAAGAATGAGAATAATTATCATAAATTAAAATAAGAAGTATAATATGTTGTTGTTGTTTAGTACATGTTTTTTATTACGTAAAAATTAATCAATAGTAATTATTGAATATTTGAACAAATTCATAAATTTAATAATAAAATATATTTGAATATCATTAAGGGAAGTATCGGAAGTAATTAATGGACTAGATAATCTTGAAGCTAAATAGTGACATAATTTTAGATGAAACATTAGCCTAGCATTGTTATAAAAGTTAATAGTTTATTGAAAGAGAATGACAATGTTTAGTATCTTTATATTAAATAATGTATATATACTATATAATTAAAATAAATAATTTTTTTAGTTAATTATTATAACAAACTATTTATTTAACTTTAATTTATACTCGTTATAATTTAACAACAAATAAAATGTATTGTAGAATTTCAGTGTTGAAAAAATCAAATTAATATGAAGTATCTTTTATCGTGCGTGACAAAGAATTCATATGTAATAGAATATCTAATATAAAAATTTACAATGGCTAGTATATTAAACAAAAAACAAAAAAAATAGTTACACAAAGACTTAAGTGTGAGTGCAAATGATTCCTAAAAATTATTTTTTATATTTTATATTTTTAAGTTATGATTAAAATTGTAAAGACAAAAGAGAAAATCTTATTTATTGTATTGTTCACTTAAATTGAAAATATATAATATAGGTAAATTTTATTGAAGAAAATGATTGAACTAAGTTCATTCAATAATAAAAGTTGGCAAGTCCACGGGGTTTTGAATAGACCGTGATCCGGTGCTCTGTTAAGACAATTCTTGATGTGAAGTCAGTCACCAGTTCAATTCTCCACACCGATTGGGGTGATATATTGGACATGATGAAGATGTATTACCACCAAGATTTAAAAAAAAAAATGGAAATGCGTGAATCTAATAAAAATCGGTAAGGGAAATATAAGAAGAAAAAAGCAAGGGAAAAATCATTGTAATATGGAGGGTTACTAATTTTGTTTTTTAAATCTGACAGTTTTCATTGTTAGTGAAAGCCCGAAACATAACGGCAACTATTTTTTTAATATTAATTATGGAAAAATCTATAAATTTAAAAAAATAAAACTAATTAAATTTTTAATGACAAATTGGTTATAGAAAAAAATAAATAAATAAATAAATAATTTTTTTATCAATTTTTTATTCTGAAAATTTGATTTTAAACCACATAAAATTAGTCATCCACCAATCAAAAATTAAAAATTCAAAAAATAAGTGCAATATTTAATTTTACCAAAACTTTAATAACCTTTGCAAATATTTTTTTTTAATTTGCAAATTAATTAAGAGTTAATCTCCAAGAAATATTCTAAATTATTTATAGTAGTATTCACAAATCAAAAATTAAGATTTATCTTCAAAGTAATTATGTATTTTTTTCTTTTAATTAAATTGGTTAATTAAAAAAAAATCTTTGAAAAAAAACCATATAAAATAAGGTATGATATTTTAAATTAGTTTCACTATTTATAAATTAAGTAACAAAATATAAGTAAATGATCAATTAGATTTTATAAATATGACCCTACATTATTCTTTTCAGATGCTTTCCAATCAAAGGCTATAAAGTATCGAATAGTGTTTGAGAAAAAAAATTGAATTTGAAAATGGAAAAACAATATTAAAGGTTAATAATACTAGTTTATAGTAATTTAAATATGTAATTTCTAGCTGAGTAAATAAATAAGTACTTCACCTAAACCCTAAGTTAATATATGAAAGGTTAATAATACTAGTTTATAATATATGAAAGGTTAATAATACTAGTTTATAGTAATTTAAATGTGTAATTTCTAGCTGAGTAAATAAATAAGTACTCCACCTAAACCAAAAAAAATTACACAAAGAAATGAGTTTTCTTACATCAAGCATCCAACCTCATAGGTCAAATTACCTTAAGAGTATTGTGATATAGTGTTGTGTGGCATATTTCCCTTCAAAATAAACAAAATAAACATAGATTAAATACAATAATAAAATAATAGCTTAAAACAAGTTTTTATTTGCACATTTACAATTAACTCAACTGAAGTTTAATCTTACTAATAAATATAATTGCCAAAGAGGTCTTCTAATGGGTGTTCAAAAAACATATTAGCAAAAAGGCAAAGTGCGATCGACAAATTAATTTGAAATCTCTTGTTGATTTGAAATATCATGTCAACAAGGGAAGATACACAATCCACAAGAACATGTAACACCTAAAATATGTTATAAAATCACAAAGTAGTGATTCAATTCAAGTAGTCTAAAACTTTAGACATTTTTTATTTTTTGCAATCGATAACCATATAATTTTTGGTAAGATCGTGAACTTAAGTTGTTTCAAATGTATTTTTGAGTATATAAATGGATTCAATGCTCTAAACAACCTCTTGAGTTGTGATGTCTCTTCTAATTAATTTCAACCAACAACTACATTAGTTTTGCAAATTTGGCGTTGTCATGGCAATTTTTATGTTTGGAGTGCTTAACTTAGGGGAATGGGCTAAGAGAACCCCATTCAGTGAAATTGACTAAGGAAGGTCCCAACATAGGAGAAAAAGGGAAATAAAAGTTGTAGTGGATGGTGGGGACCACCCCAAAAGGGGAATACACAACCCTTGAGCAAACTCGCACTTTTGGAGGGAGAAAGACCAAGGTGGGGTCGATGCATGGGGCCCACATGGAGAAGGGGGAGCTTGAGGATAAGTAGTGAGAGATGCACCATTTTGGGGGCTTTTGAAACTTTGCATATCGAACCTAATTAGCACACTTGAGTTGTTGAGCCAAGTCTGCAAGTGTTGTTCAGCACACGAGATTCTCGCCCTAGCTTTGGTGGACTTTGAGTGCCAACCCAAGGAGGAAGATCTACACCATTTGGGAGCTTTTTTGGGCTTGGAATCAGTGTATTTCGTGGGATTTACTCAGCAAAAGGAGAACTAGTGATGCAAAAGCATCTGACCCCCCTTAATCAAAAGAGGAATCCTAAGCGAAGAACGAGAGGACGTGGACCATCGGAGCTAAAACAAGGGACAAATCTGTTAAAGCAGAGTAATTAGATGGACTTAATTAAATATTAATGTAATCTGCCACATATGTATGCATGTAGAGAGAATTAGGGACAGTTGAGTGATTCATGGAGAGGATTTGATCGGATCCTTCCAGTGATCTAATCCAAAGTGTTCTATATATATATTGTGAGACAGACAGAGTGAGATATAGGGCAATAGATAGAAATTGTGTAACAGAGATAGATTTGATGTAGTCGAGATGGGAACTTGTGCCTAAGGCTGAAATGCCTTAGAATGTAACTATGTTGTGTATAATATAAAAGTGTGTGTTCTTTGGCTTTCCGCATGTCTTTGTATTATGTTTTTTCAGTTCTGTTGTGTATATATGTGTTGATAGTTTGAATCCTGTGTTAGTAGATTGTTGATTGACCATCGATCATTGTAGGATCGATGGTGATCTAATGATAATATAATGTCGTGTGTGGAATGGAGTATCGCAGAAACTGTGTTTTAACGCAGAAATCCATCAAAGGCAAACGAGACTAAGTTAAGGAGGAACCAGACAAGAATGCACAGGGGCCGTTGGATCTCAAAGATTAATGGTCCAAATCAAGCTACTGAGAACAGAGTCAATTGATATCGTGTCGGTGGATTTATATGCAAATGTGGTATTTCGAGCGAGGTCGCAAGTGGTAAGTGGTAATTCGAGTTGGCACCCGATTCCAGTTAGTGGAGGACACATAGCAGCGAGGAGGAGAGAGGAAACCACTTTTCAGGTGGTTAATCCTCGTGCACGTCTCTCACCCGCAATCTTTGTGAACCGTCATATCTAGCGCGAGTTAATCGACGGCGGAGGATCAACGATTAGTTTTGTTGATCGGTGTAACGTCAACCATTGGATCTGAGGATACAAAGATCTAATTGCATATCGCAGAGTTGAAGGGCTAGCGGACGGTGTAATGGAATGCCGATATGCCGATAGTGATAAGTGTCGATCAGTGATCGGAGATCGGAGATTGGAGTTCGGAGGAGTAAGCGCAGTGAAGGATGAGCACAAACCTGACGTTTTATGGTTGGGACTGTAATGTTTTTAAAGTCCAGTCAAAGGGTTCAGAGCAAAGTTCCAGTGTATTCCCATGTGCATCCATGTATTTTCAAAAGGATGTGAAGTCTCAGGTTTTTAAAGGAAAATCCGATAAATTGTTGTATGGTCCCGGTTTAACAGCTTAAAGGATTCAATTAACACTTCCGATAAAGAGTGGGCTCATAACCCATAGGCATCAAGATCAAAAATTAATAAAGAAAGGGGAATTTGACTATACCCCTAAATCTCCTTTCATCATTTGTTATCAGAGCAGGGAAATGTTAAGGGAAAGTTTTCCTGCGAGAAGAAAGAAAGAGTGCAACCAGAAGGAGAAGAGGTACAGTTGTGTTGAAGACTGGACAGTTATGGTATTTACTATCGTACAGCGAACAGCAGCGGAAGGTGAGAAGATTTGCAGCAACCTAGAGCAAGGTGTGCTCAATCAGTTCCAGAGGAGAGAACCAGAAAGATGCCAAAAGACTAAGCTCAGAGGAGAAAGCTTGGTGAGTTATCAGGTAGCAGAGGAAGACTGTTACTGTAGAGGTTGGTTGCAGCTCACAGAAGATCATGAAGGCAGTTCCACTGAAAAGTGGATAGAATTGCTAAGGATAAGGAGAAGCATATGACCAAGAGGTCATAAATTTTTGTGCCTCTGGAGTCTGATGCAGGAGCGTCTGACCCCCTTTAATCAAAAGAGGAATCCTAAGCGGAGAACGAGAGGACGTGGACCATCGAAACTAAAACAAGGGACAAAATTGTTAAAACAGAGTAATTAGATGGACTTAATTAAATATTAATGTAATTTGCCACCTATGTATGCATGTAGAGAGAATTAGGGACAGTTGAGTGATTCATAGAGAGGATTTGATCAGATTCTTCTAGTGATCTGATCCAATGTGTTCTATATATATATATATATATATATATATATATATATATATATATATATATATATCGTGAGACAGATAGAGTGAGATATAGGGAAATAAATAGAAATTATGTAACAGAGATAGATTCGATGTAGTCGAGAGGGGAACTTGTGCCTAAGGTTGAAATGCCTTAGAATGTAACTATGTTGTGTATAATATAAAAGTGTGTGTTATGTGGATTTCCGCATGTCTGTGTATTATGTCTTTTCAGTTTTGTTGCATATATATGTGTTGATGGCTTGAATCCCATGCTAGTAGATTGTTGATCAACCATTGATCACTGTAGGATCAATGGCGATCCAATGATTATATAATGTCGCGTGTGGAATGGAGTATGGCAGAAACTATGTTTTTACATAGAAATTCATCAAAGGCAAACAAGACTAAGTTAAAGAGGAATCGGACAAGAATGCACAGGGGTCGTTGGATCTCAGAGATCAATGGTCCATATCAAGCCGCTGAGAATAGAGTCAATTGATATCGTATCAGCGAATTTATATGCAAAGGTGGTATTTCGAGCGAGGTCGCAAGTGGTAAGTGGTAATTCGGGTTGGCACCCGATTCCACTTAGCGAAGGATACGTAGCAGCAAGGAGGAAAGAGGAAACGCTTTTCGGGTGGTTAATCCTCGTGCATGTCGCTCACTTGAAATATTTGTGAACCGTCAGATCTGTCGCGAGTTAATCGACGGCAAAGGATCAGTGGTTAGTTTCGTTGATCGGTGTAACGTCAACCGTTGGATCGGAGGATACAATGGATGGTCAAGATCTAATCACATATCGCAGAGTTGAAGGGCTAGCAGATGGTGTAATGGAATGTCGATATGCTGATAGCAATAAGCGTTGATCGGTGATTGGAGATTGGATTTCGGAGGAGTAAGCGCAGCAAAGGATGAGCATGGACCCAACGTTTTATGGTTGGGACTGTAATGTTTTTAAATTCCGGTCAAAGGGTTCGGAGTGGAGTTCCAGTGTATTCCCGTGTGCATCCATGTATTTTCGAAAGGATGTGAAGTCCCAGGTTTTTAAAGGAAAATCCGATATAGTGTTGTATGGTCCCGGTTCAAAGGCTTAAAGGCTTCAATTAACACTTCCGATAAAGAGTGGGCTCATAACCCACAGGCATCAGGATCGAAAATTAATAAATAAAGGGGAATTTGGCTATACCCCAAAATCTCCTTTCATTAGCTAAAAAGGGAATATGCACCCCTTGAGAGAAGGGGTTGTGGAGCAGCGAACTTGCTAAGTTTTCCAGGAGAGCCTTGGACCATTTTCTACTCGAGATTTGGAGCATTAGGTAGGCACATTCCTTTGGAGATTTTGTTGTAGCAGTGACACCATTTCAAGGACTGTGTGATCCTGTGCAAAGGGAGTTTCTGGGCCACATGTGGGAGCTAAGGGGGAGAGGCAATTGAGTTGGATTGAATTATAGATTTGGTGGGACATCTGGAGAGGAGTTTTGCCAGCATTTACCCTCATTTTGGAGGATCTGAACAGGGGTATTTCCAAGTGGGACGAATTACCCAACGGTTGGAGGAGTACGTGGAAACTGAGGGTAATTTTAGGGATCTGAACTAGGCCAAACCCTTTCTGGGTTTTGGTGGGTTATTTGAGAGGAGATCAGGGTTAATTTCCCAAAATTTTCTAAGCACTAGAGGAGGGCCAAACAACAATTCGAGGCCATTCAACAGTGTAGTTTTCTAGGGCCAACAAAGAGCTTAGAGGGGAATTATCTTCCCATCATCTGGGCCATTGTATTCTTCACCTGGATCTTGTTTAGCTTGCCTTTAGCAAGCCCAGGTGCAGTCACTCCATACTTTTGTTGTACCCACACTGAATTATAATAAAATGGCTCAATTTTTGGATAAATTTTCTAGGTGTTTACTTATATGTGTAAAAAATTTGTATGCATGTGTTATTATGGTTGCTTATCACTGTTAATTTTTCCTTAGGAATATTACAGTGGTATAAGAGCTCATAATCTTCGCTCAAATTGTGGGAAAAGCCTTCAGTCCGACACCAAAGGATAGACAGAATATCACGTACAAGAGGCAGAGGTACAGAAGCAAGGAAAGACAACTACAAATTACCCCTGACCTAGAAACCCTTGAGCTGGAGATTGGGGAGCCAGATATGGGGCACAATCAAAATGACAAAGCAAGTGAAGAGGAGGAATTTTCCCAAAGCCTCTTGAAGTCTATCCACAACTTGTATAAGGGTATTGATGAGTTGAGGCAATAGAACAACAATAACAACAAGGGCAAGGGAATTTAGGGAGACATCCAAGGGTTCAGGTACCTCGGACCACCAGATAACAAAGCCACGCAACACACCTCATGTCTCTAGCACACCACCTAGGTCGATTATCCCTACATTTTTTGCATCGGGTGTTGAAGGGTCACAGGGGTAGGAGGACATGCCCATGGGAGACTATTTTTCAGAGTACCAGTCCTATGGGGCTAATTTCAGAGAGGCCATTACCTTCAAATACTTCTGCCAATTTAAGGGAAACAATAGGAGCAAGGGGCAAAGTGGAGGAGGTTACATGCCTGGCACTGATTTACAACACATGGTGGGAAGGTTATTCCTTCCAAATTTTGATGGCTCACCTAAGAGTTCATCCAAGACTTGGTTTGAGAAGTTGGATGTCTAATTCCAGCGTAACCAAATGACATAGGTAGAGGCAATCAAGATTCCCAGTCTACACTTGGAGGGAGAGGCTCGCGATTGGTTGTTCCATGGGTTGACCACTATGGGGCATGAACGATCAGGAGCTCAAAATTTGTCAAAATTTAAAAGAGACATAATAATTTTTTATAAGTTCATCTTCATATTGAAGAGCTCGTCATTCTAAATCCAATGGTGCAAACGACACTCAAATCCGAGCTCGTATACAGAAGCTAGAGATGGTCAAAGTTCAGGGTTGACTTGATGACATGGCAAGATTAGATGACATGGAAAGGGTCCTAGCCAATCGGGAGGCACCAAGTGTCACTCTACCATTGGCCCTCACATATCGTCAATCACAGTCAAAAGGCAAATCGCATTACAGAATCGGCCCCGAGCAAGGGAAGGGATGCGATGTGACATCGACGGAATTTGCGATTGTGATGGATCACAATCGCATATCAGTGAAAGGTGGATGAGTATGAAGAATCGGCGCCAACCCCAGAATTTTATGGAGTATGATGCAATGCGATCGCATATCGTAATCGCATTGGCAACAAGAATCGGCCCCCGGAAGCAACCAGGTTGCAAAGCGATAAAATTACCTGGACACGAAGTGTTTATAAATGCTGGTGAAAACTCTCGTCGGGTCAGCCAATATCGCAATCGCAATGTCCGTCATGTTAACAATACCTTTGTCCCGCTAAACTTCATTGATTGCAATGAGACCACGAGCACGGGGTTGTTATATGTTTTATTTAATAACTCAACAGGTTCGCATAGCACTTGAAGTAAGGGTCTTCACAGAATTGCGATGAGCGATTGGATGTTGCAGATGCGATATCTATCCAAAACTACAGTTTATAACCCAACATATCCGCTTTATCGCCAGATCGCATGTTTTACAGCTAAGTCCTGTGTAATGTTGTTACCCCTGGCACGCCGATTGCAATATCCGATATACTGCGGGACCATCGTCGTAACCATCAACCCTCCACTTTGCATGTGATCACTCTCCCTTAACTGTGAAATTGGCGGGATTGATGGCGAAACTACCGATTTCGGCAGAACTGGTAGTTTTGTCTACAGTTATTGAATTTAAGTGGAAATAAGCCAGATTTGGAGGAGGAAATTGTGGGGAGACTAACAGAAGTCATAACTAAGGCAATTTTCAACCAAATTGGATGCAACAAGAGGCTAGATAGCCATTTTTTGGCATTTTGAACTCATTGGAACAGGGTTCATAGTCAAAGGAGCACTTCTAGATAGGCTTTGTGCAAAGTTAAGCTTATGGGTGCCTTGGTCAACTAGAGTGTTGATTCAGTTTATGGAATTCCAAGATGGAGATAACTTTGTAGGGGTATTCCAGCCTCCATATGTTTTCTGCAACAGTGATTACAGAAGTGTTGTAGCTGTATTTCTTCTTTGCTCTATATGTGTATGGAGAAAAAAACTTCTTTAAGTACTTCAAGTGGATTGTAGTACTGTTTATGCTCTTGGTAGTTGGAGTATGGGGTCTTGATTTGAGAGCCTTTAGCTTGTCAATTGTTCCATTACTAACTGTAGGGTTTCATATGTTTAGAGTGAGAATTTTTTGCAGAAGAATGTTTCCTTGAAAAGGAACAAACCACTCTTTTTGTCAGCACATTTATGTACTCTTTATCTAAATAATCTTGAGCATAATGAGAAGGGGTCATGCCTCTAGAGTTGATCCAAGGAGATGTAGCCTAGGAGGGATGAACTCCTTTATCAATGGTTGGTGTATTATTGTTTGATGCATACTTCCATTTAGCGTTTTGGTTTCATGTTTTAAGTTTTTCTTCATGAAACTATCTTAAGCAAAAACACATAAAATTCATGTTTTTACTTGCTATTTTGGAGTACAACTTCAAGCACATTTGTATATTCTGATGAGGGGAATTAGCATAGCATTACTAATCTACCCCAATTCAGATCAATGCATGAGCTACAACCTATGAGGATTTCACATGAAGTGTGCTGGAACATTTTGAGAGGAGAGACCAGGAGGAGCGCTTTGGAGAGTTGACACAACTTAAGCAGATCGGTAGTGCAGAGACATATATCTTTGAGTTTCTGAGGATATCCATGATGGTGTCAGATTTATCGGAGGCCAAGAAGGCCTTTTTGTTTTTAAATGGGTTAGTGAGCCAATGAGGGGCTTGATGAGGTCCAATGGGCCCACAACTTTACAGGATGCAGTAGGTAGAGCCCGAGAATCGCAGGATGCTCTGCCTAGGACCAGAGCATAGGTACCCACGAGATCGGTATTTCAGCAGAGGGGAAGAGACACTAGACCCCCACCACAGTGGTAAATTTAGGGGCGTGGTCCATTGGATGATGAGGCTAGGAGGGACCTTTGTAGGAGGAAGTTGTGCTTCACTTGTCAGGAGCCATGGATACTAGGGCACCGATGTACCAAGGGAAGGCACACTTTATAGAGGTATCTTTTAACAGTGAGTTAGAGGATGATACAGAGTAGGTGTGAGTGATGATGAGCCACATGTGATAGCAGGAGGAGGTGGAGGACCACCACCCCCACTAGGAGGAGCACCCTCTTGCCTACAACAGGGATTATTGCTTCACTTCGAGGAGTGTCAAAGTACCTTACTCTGAGGATCAGGAGCAAGGTGCAGGGGTAGCGTGTTTTGATGCTGGTAAACAGTGGGAGCACCCACAATTTCGTGGATGCCTAGATGGTGGAGAGGAGGGGCATACGCACTGATTCCTCTGAGGGATTCTCGGTCTTGGTGTTGGGAGACCGAACCATGTAGTGTACTCGATACATTCTTGGGATGATAGTGGTGATGGGGAATTATTCTATGACATACCATTTCTTTATGGTTGATGTTTCAGACACCAACATGATGCTTGGTGTGTAGTGGTTGTATTCTCTGGGGCGTGTTACCACTGACTGGAAGAAATTGGAGATGGAGTTCACGGGACCTAATGGGAAGATGGTTTTGTTGAGAGGCATGTACTCATACCCCCCACAGAGAGTATCAATGTATAGGATGGAGGCATACTTGAGGCATGAGGATATAGAGTGGGTCATGGAGCTCAAGATATCTAATACAGGGGGCAAGCCCCAACCACCACACTTGGACATCCAAACCATTCTAGACAGGTACCCAACAGTGGTTGGAGACATTCCACTAGGAAGGCCACTTGATAGGGAGTTTGAGCACGCCATTGAGCTAGGGCTCGGGGTGCAGGGAGTTATCACAACCCCATACAAATATCCCAAGGCCTATCGGTATGAGATTGAGTAGGCTATTCATGAGTTGTTGGCATTGGGACACATCAGGGCCAGCTCTAGTCCCTTCGCTTCATTAGTTGTCTTGGTGAAGAAGAAGAATGGCACGTTGAGGATGTGCATGAATTGTGGAGCCCTTAACAAGAAGATGTTGAAGAACTAATACCACATCCCCCACATAGATGAGCTTATGGATGAGCTTAGAGAAGCCAAGTACTTCTCTAAGATAGATTTGTGTTCGGGGTATCATCAGAGTCGGGTGAGGGATCAAGATATCCCCAATACAATGTTCAGGTGTCACTATGGCCATTTCGAGTTCTTGGTTATTCCCTTTGGGCTGACCAACGCTCCTACTACCTTTAATTATTGCATGAACCATGTGTTCCGCAAGAAAATATGCATATTTGTACTGGTGTTCTTTCATGATAGATTGATCCACAACAAGACATGGGAGGAGCACCTGCAACATATCAAGGAGGTGCTTCGTATTTTAGAGGGACAACAGTTCTATGTGAAGTTGTCCAAGTGTAAATTTGGGCTGAACGTGATGCTCTACTTGGGGCATATCATTGGAGAGGATGGAGTGCATGTGCATCAGGAGAAGATTAGAGCCATCTGGGACTGGCCAGTTCCCTAGAATATGACAAAGTTGAGGGTATTTGTGGGCATCTGCACATGCTACATGAAGTTCATAAAGGGCTTCACATAGTTGGTAGCGCCCCTCACAAATTTGACCAAGAAGGGGGCATTCGAATGGTATGAAAGGGCACAGGAAACATTTGAACACCTCAAGGAGGTGATGAGCAGTTGCACAGTGTTAGCTCTACCTGATTTTACAGTCATTCACCTTGGAGTGTGATGCATCAGGTGAGAGCATTGGCATTGTATTGTCACAAGGAGGCCACCCTATAACTTTCGAGAGTTGGAAGCTCCTTAGTCACGAGAGACTGTACTCAATATATGGCAAGGAGATACTAGGCATCATGCATGCGTTGGCCAAGTTCCAACAGTACTTGGTCAATAACAGGTTCAGAGTGAAGACTTATCGTAACACCCTTCACCACTTTATGGCATAGAAGGGCCTCAATTATAGGCAGCAGAAGTGGGTCAGCATATTCAGGGCTATGATTTTGACATAAAGTATGTCAAGGGAGAGAATAATATGGTAGAAGATGCCCTATCCAGGAGACCCACTACACTTTCACTCATGACAATCTTCCATGATTGGAAAGCATAGTTGTTGGTGGAGTGCTCCAAGGAACGACAGGCATGTGAGATCTTGGAGGGAACCCATGGGGACGAGTGCTACTGTGTGATGGCATATGTCATTTACTACAAGGGGCGCATTTATTTGGTTCCTGGTTCACAGTTGAGGGAGAGGATTTTCCATGTAGCGCATGATTCACCACTGTTAGGACACCAAGGGTTCTTGAAGACTTACAAGATAGTCAGAGAGCACTGCACTTGGAAGGACCTCAAGGGTGACATGTTGAGACATGTACAGGAGTGTGAAGCCTGCCAGAGGAACAAGGGGGAGTTGACCCATCATGCTGGGCTACTACAGTCGCTCCCCATTCTGAAAGGGAAATGGGAAAGGATCTCGATGGAATTCATCACAGAACTTCCCATGGTTCAAGTTCATGATTGCACATATGTAGTGGTGGATAGGTTGATGTAGTATGCCCATTTCTTTGTTATCCCCATTAGGCACTCTACTTCGCAAGTTATGGAGTTGAGCTACAGAGAGATCTTCTGGTTGCATGGTTTTCCCAAGACCATGGTTAGTGACAATGACAACCACTTCATGGGGGCATTTTGGTAGGAGCTCTTCAGATTGGTGGGCACCGCTCTCAATCCCAGTACCAGCTACTACCCTTAGGCGAATGGACAAACCGAGATAGTCAACAAGTGGATGGAGGGATATCTGCGGAACTACATGATAGGGAAACAACAAGTGTAGATGAAGTGGTTGCACCTGGGGGAGTATTGCAACAATACTACCAACCATATGTCCATCGGTATGTCCCCTTTCTATGGTTTGTATGGGTATGGTGCTTTCTCTTTTGCTGACATTGTTTTTGGAGACAACATGGCCCCAAGGGCTAAGGATTAGATACAGGAGAGCCAAGACATCCTCAAGGCTCTCAAGGACAGCCTATAGACTACCCAAGATCAACAAAAAATATATGCAGACAGGCAAAGGTTCGAGAGGCACTTTGGGTGGGAGAATTAGTCTTTTGCGCCTCTAACCATATAGGCAGTCCATGCTAAAGCAGAAGGGGTCTGAGAAGCTACAATCATGTTTTTGTGGGCCCTACAAGGTGATCAAGCAGATTGGAGAGGTGGCATATGAGCTAGAGCTTCTGCCTGGAATCAAGGTGAAAAATGTGTTTCATTTTCCATGCCTCAAGAAGGTATTGGGACAACATGTGACAACAACCACAAAGCTACCCCATTGGATGATGGTCACTTGGTTCTTGAACCCAAGGATATTTTGGAGACCAAGGAAAGGAAATTGCATAACATGACTATCAGATAGTATCTAATGTGATGGAGTAATTTAATAGATGAGGATGCCACATGGGAGGGGGAGCATATTCTACAGCACCCCACATCACAGTTGGGGACAAGCAACATTTGGGAGGGGGGACTGTGATGTCCCCTCAAATTAATTTCAACCAGCGACTACACTAGTTTTGCAATTTTGGTTAAGTCATGGCAATTTTGATGTTTGGAGTGCTTGACTTAGGGGAAATGGGCTAGGAGGACCCCACTCAATTAAATTAGCTAAGGAAGGTCCCAACATAGGAGAAAAAGGGAAATCAAAGTTGTAATGGATGGTGGGGACCACCCCAAAAGGGGAATACACACCCCTTGAGAAAACTCACACTTTTGGAGGGAGAAAGACCAAGGTGGGGTCAATGCATGGGGCCCACATGGAGAAGGGGGAGCTCAACGATAAATAATGAGAGATGCACCATTTTGGTGGCCTATGAACCTTTGCATATCGAACCTAACTAGCATGCTTGAATTGTTGAGCTAGGTCTGCAAGTGTTGTTCAGCACACGAGATTCTCAAACGAGATTCTCACCCTACCTTCAGTGGACTTCGATTAGAAACCCAAGGAGGAAGATCTACACGATTTCAGAGTTGTTCCGGGCTTGACATCAATGCATTTCATGGGATTTACTCTACAAACTGGGCACAGGAAAGGGAACACGCACACCTGAGAGAAGGGTTTGTGGAGTAGAAAACTTGCTGAGTTTTCCAGGAGAGCCTTGGACCATTTTCTGTTAGAGATTTGGAGTGCCATGCAAGCACATACCTGTGGGGATTTTGTTGTAGCAATGACACAATTTCAAGCACTACGTGGGCCTACGCAAAGGGGGTTTCTAAGCCACACGTGGGAGTTGAGAGGGAGAGACAATCAGGCTGGATTGAGATGGAGATTTGATGGGACATCTGAAGAGGAATTTCGCCATCATTTACCCTCATTTTGGAGGATCTAAACAAGGATATTTCCAAGTGGGCCAGATTACCCAATAATTGGAGGAGTACGTGGAAATTATGGGTAATTTCAGGGGGTTTAAACTAGGCCAAACCCTTTCTGGGTTTTAGTGGGTTATTTGAAAGGAGATCGGGGTTAATTTCCATAAATTTTTTGAGCACTAGAAGAGGGCCAAACAACATTTCGACATCAGCTAGCGATGCAGTTTTCCAAGGCCAACACAAAGCTTAGTGGGGAATTGTCTTCCCATCATCCAGGCCATTGTCTTCGTCACCTGGATCTTGTTTAGCTTGCCTTTGGGAAGCCCAAGTGCACTCACTCTTACTCCATACTTTTGTTGTACCCCCACTAAATTATAATAAAATGACTCAACTTGGCTCAGTTTTTAAATGAATTTTCTAGGTGTCTACTTATGTGTAAAAAAATTGTATACATGTGCTATTATGGTAGTTTATCACTGTTAATTTCCCTTAGGAATATTACACAGACACTCATTTTTTGTAGAATACATCACTGAAACTTAAGATTCCAAAAATTCCCTACTAGATTAGTTGCCCAACAAAGAGCAAAAAACGTCTAACATTTAGACTACATCAAAAGGATTTAGGCTATTAAAAATACAATCAATAATATGGGAAAATACGTACATTCAACAACAAGATGCAATAATTAAAATATGTTCTAAAATCAAAGTAGTGAGTCAAAAGAATTTTCTATAGTGAACAAGTCTATATAAAGGCTAGACAATGAATAGGCACAACAAAATGGTAGTGATTGTAACTATCAAAAGACCCAAGTGCCAAATACACTTGAAAGTTGTGTGCCTATAAGATAAGAGATCATTTGAATGTCATTGAAACATTATAAGGCTTAAAAAACCTACAAACAAAAGCATACTCTTAGTGGACACTAAGTTTAAAGATGAACTCTACGCGGCCATGGAAGTTGAAAGCGTGACCATAATTTAAATAGTTGAAGAAGTTTACTTTTTGAATGGGTTATTAAGCACAAACAACCACATTCAAAATAACATGGTTTAGATTCAAGTAGTTTGATTAGCTCTATGGAACAAGTTTGGGAAGATTGATCTTAAATTAAGATCCCAAAAAATGACAATTATGAAAAATTATACATGTAAGAGACCCTTCATGATATGAATGTTAAAGACTAATTCTCCCACTTTAATGTATTTTAAGTTTGTGAATGTTAAGTTTGTGTGCATGCATCTAGTTTGCAGTTTTGGAAGGCTACACATAGAAATAGTTGAAGCCGAGTGTTGAAGAGAATCTTTGTAATTCAAGTTTGTGGTTGTTAAATTTGTGCATATACACCTAGTTTGCAGTTGTTAAATTTGTGCATATACAGCTAGTTTGCAGATATAGAACACTACACACATAGATGTTGAGGTAAAGTCAAACCACAATGAAAACTTGTGGAAAATAGTAAGATTAGAACAGACACAAGGGTAAGAGAAATTAAGGAATTGTGGTTTGCACAATGGGAGTGAAAGTTTGCACCAAAAATATTCCTGTGTCACCTGAACAAGATTGTGTAGTGAACCCTTGATATTATTGTTTTTTAAAAGCATATATCAACTTTTCCAAAAAAATGGGATGAAAACCTATTTACAAAAATGAAGCTGACAAAATCAAGCACTGACAAAAACAAGCTTACTATACTCATTATCTCAATTTAGAAGTGAAAAAAAGATGTCTTAAATATTCTCAAGAGCTCAATTTCCAAGTTTTAAGAGATGGATTGATTCAATAATACCAATAATTATAGACAAGAATATCCACTTGTGCCAAAACCAAAAGTTATTTGGGCAAAAGCAGGGATTTTTTTAAGAGAAACTATACATTCACCCTAACACCAATAGACAACCTTAATAGCCTATATCTGGACATCCAAAATTTGATTATAATGTTGATAAATCAAAGTCTAAATGGATTTAATCTTATAACCCTTAAAAAAGGTAAATTTAATCTATTACAGACTTGGACCACTTACAATTTGAAAAGAAGCTACTTGATTATATGGTCATATTTAAAATAGTTCCATTTTAACGATATCCTTTAACTGCTCTCAAGAGATTTTATAATAATTACTTACAAGGAATCTAAATCCTCAGCACAAATATTCAGTAAGATTGGGATATTCACATTTGATCAAGCAACTTACCCACCGTCCTACGCGTAGAGTGTGGTCAAAAATATGGAACAATGATGGTATTCCAAAAGTGAAAACGTTTTGTTGGATAGTTGTTCATCAAAAAATTCTCACAGCGAAAAACCTCAGGAAAAGGAACATTTGTGGTTTGTCAAGATGTGTATTATGCTTCAAATCAGATGAAGACATCCCTCAATGCTCGAGAGGACTTCAAGCCTAGCAGCGCTCAACTCAACTTGGAGGGCATCGGATCCAACACTGCTCCAACAAGGAAAAAGACTCACTAATCACAAGGGTTTGTTACTTCTGGCTTTGATCATTGCTAAAGGATGGGCTTATTGTTTAGATATGTTGTTTTTGTAGTTTTTTATACAATCCTGAATATTTATGCTGCGTTGTAAATATCTTTTAATACTCAGGACTTTTTGCCAAATTATCAGTAGAAATGTATTCAGTGTAGGAAGGAAATACATCCCTAGAGCTAGCAATCATATTTTGTGGACTGATGAAGACTTCTTTAGTCAAAAATCAGAAAATAAAAATAAAATTGCAAGGGTTATGTCCCATAACCCAGTCTTTATTGATATAAAACCAACGCTGCTATGACAAGGAAAAAGACTCACTGTTCGTGGGGGTCCTGAAGATTTATGCTGTGTTGTGAATATAAGACTTTTTGCCCAATTATCAGTAGAAATGTATTCAAAGTATGAAGGAAATACAGCCCTAGAGCTAGTGATCATATTTTGTGGACTGATGAAGACTTCTTTTGTCAAAAATCAGAAGAACAATTTATAAAAAATTTAAAAAAAAAATTGTAGGGTTCTGACCCATAACCCAGTCTTTATTGCATTTATTACTTACAATTTTGCACCAATTGCTCATCTCGTTTTGGAATGAGAATCATATGAATTTTCCTTATTATATCATAAATACTATGCAAATCAGCATCCCTGTAAAATTGCAGTAATATACCTATATGTAATTGGGATAGCCTATTCAACTTGTTCTTTTAAAGTTAAATAACGATTTGGGGAGTGTACAAATCCATTATGTTGTAGTTTGTTTAGTTTTTCATCGAAAACAACTCTCCAAAAAGAATTGTGCAATGAAACACGCAAATGAAAAAAAAAAACTCCTAAGAATGCAGTGAACACACAGTAATAAATCTTAGATACAAGAAAATGAAGGTACAGAGCAACAGAAGAATTCAGTACACAATTAAACATCGCGCTACATGCATAATAGGAACACTACATTCTTGGAAATCTTTCAAAGCAAGAGAAGAATCCCATGGGAATGATATTTCCAAATAGAGATGGCATTATCAAAATAATTTACAGAACATTTACAAAAACAACTTAAATAAACTAATTACTGAATTAAGCAATAAGCTGTTCTCATTAAAAAGAATGGCCACAATGGAAATTTTCTGTAAAAATTTGCTGAAATCAAAGATAAACCCGATAGACCTTTCCTTTGAAGCCCCCTTCCCGTCAACTCATTTGTAAAAAAGGTTATCACATGCTTTATCGGATTTCATGGTATTAAATCAGTAACGGAGAAAAATGAAGACTGAAAAGTTAAGACATGAGAAAGTGAAATTTCTTCGGGAATAATATACTGTTAAGCTTCTACACGTACATGTTCAACGCCGTAGAGACAGCAACACTGATGCCTTAAAACAACAGTTTCAAGTGATCAAATTCAAACAATGACCATAACTTTGAAAAGACTAATGACTCCAAACTATGCCTAAAGCAGCTTCCAAAGGACTTGATAGGGTGCACATGTTGCAAGGCACCCTAGCAGGCTAACTACCACTCATAGCGTTCACTAGCGAACTTTCTTGTTATTACATAAAGGGCATTTGTATTGCCTGATACTTTGCGCCTTAGCCACTGAAATTTTCACGCACTTGCCATGATACCACCTTTCACAACTATCACACCCAATCCAAAATTCATCATTAGAATAGGTCTCCTCACAAATTCCACAGATTGTATCACTGTGCTCCCCTTCTTCATCATCGTATGTTTCATCATCCTCCTCTTTTGGTTTAATAAGATTCTTTGATTGACCATCACCAACTCGCTACAAAAATGATACAGAAAGCATGTCGTTAAAATCAAGATTTTGTACCAGAGTAAAATGCTAGCTAACAAACATTAGCAAGGAAAATGTTAATTTTGTAAACTTGAAGAAGAAAAAACTCCTAACCTTTCCAGATGGTTTCGATTTGCTTCCACTATTATCAGAATTAGTCTTCTCCTTTGTCTGCTTCCTATCACCAACCACCTCAAACACAGTTGGGAGATCGTTTATCATACTAAAAAGACGTTTCCTGCCAGTTAAAAAACATTGGCCAGAAGATGAGCAACACTTATGCAGCACATGGAAAGGAAAAAGTAGCAAGAAAACAGATGCTGAACAATTCAAGTAGTAGATACACAACACCATTGAAGACAACATCTAACTCCAAAAATAGACCTTTACAACCAGGAGAGTAGCATTCACTGGGAAATGCAAAGGAGAGCCGCCAAAATGGCAAAATGAAGAAATATGCATCATAATATATGATTGACATCTTTATTTTCCTGAGAAGGCAAATCAGAAAAGATGGCAGAAAAAGAAACACCTTCAATTTTGAATTTAAAAAGTTTCTCCTAAAAATTGGTGCCACATGCATGGATACTTCCTTAAGGATTGCTTGAAGATATTGGGACATTCCCCCACTTCCCTGGGAAAAGAAGAGATGAGAAAAAGGAATCATCCTACCAATGATGGTAAAATGAGAAATTAAGTGCAAAATGCATATCAGGCAAAGAATATTCAGGAACCAGAACCAGCTGTAGGTGGTAACTGCTTCAATCTATTGGATGTGGTTTTCACAGAATCAAAACTAAACATTGAGACTCAAAGGGCAAAGAAATGAGAGCAGGCATCCCCAGAAGCAGCCCTTCACAAGTTCTGGGAAAGGATGATAATTGATTTAGCCCCCTTAGGGCTGTAACAATTGTGTAAAACACTGACCACCTGTGAATACCTCCTTGGCATAAGCATATAGAAGAGGCTCCAGATAAAATTGTAGGGTGCTAGTAAGTTAGCAAAAACAGAGTATCTTTGAGGCAGTTAATCAGAATAGAAGTCATCCATTGTTCATCAAAAAACTAAACTTGAGGAGGCTATTAATAAAAAACAGAATGTTCTTTACATAATATATTTTAGGTATCAGTCTAAATCATAAGGTACTCTCAGGCAGTCTGGCTACTATTTGGGACCATGCTGCCCTTTAGGAAATGTTTTGTTAGCAAATCAGAGGACAACAGCAGAGCTTGTGCTGAAAGCACAATCCAAAGACTACAAATGACCAACATTCATGACCCACAGATGGTCTGTGAAAACATCCTGCTAGAAAAAACTCAAGGGATTTGTTGACTCATGCCCTTAGACATCATCAGAATTGTAGCAGAATATTTCAGCCTGACATGGAATGCTAAAGAAAACAGCTGAGGTTTCTATATCAGGTAACCTTCACCCTCAGACTCTCCTTAAGAACTACTCCAGTTTCAGGGTCACAACAACAAGCTGTCATAGAGACTAAAGCCTAATAAATTTTGGATATAACCCTACTTGAATCAAGCAAGATGATTTTGAGCATCTGACAAAGAAATCCCAGGCCATCTCCACAAGATACTCCGCCACATGCATACGGAAACATAAAATAAGGCACCTAAAGATGGAGGCACAAAAAAATAGTAAGATGAATTCTGGAGGCTCAGATTTAGAAGAATGCGCGCCTGAATGCAGGATAGATGAACTTGAAAGTCCATTATCGGATAGATGAACTTGAAAGTCCATTATCGAAGATAATGGAAACAAAGCATGGTGAAAGAAAGTATGACACAGGATGAAAAAAAGCATCCTTCAGTGGACGCATACTTATTGTGAAGTCAAATCATGCAAGAGCACATAAGCATCCATAATCTACAAATGTAGTTTAAGAGCCCTATGTAAGACTCTGACTCCAAACCTAATACAAGGAAACCTGATCAATTATATGCCAGTATATGATCATGGTCTCATATATCAGCACTGATCAATTATTGCAAGAGTATCAATAGTTGGATCTTAATACAACCATCCTAAAGCTGATGATGGGCCTCTTCAAAGATCATCTGCAACATCACAAATGTAGTACTTTGGATAGGGTCGAGGGGGGCTAGAGTCCAATGTCATGTTGAAGTTAATTTTGGTGATACTGATATATTTGATTATGGAATCCAAGGGTACCAAGGGTACCAACTATGGAATCCAAGGGTACCAACTATATCATTCTTTTGCCCTATTTTGCAAATGTCAATGGCATTATTTTATGACATCAAATGAGAAAACCTATGTATGATCTATGGTGTATTGTTGTCTATCAATTGCATTAAAGTTGTAATTTCATAGTATTCATAACATTTGGTATCAGAGCTTTGGATTCTAGGGTTTCGCTGCTCCAAATAGGGCATCGTGGCATTTTCGCTATAACTTTTTTTCTACAACGTTTCAGAAGCTAAAAAAAACCCATTTGAGACGAAATCGCACTGAACCTCGGGTCCGAATTTCAGAGTTTTTCGCACTATATTTGCGGAGATATGATCTGAGTAAGTTGATCTTTTTGCAGACTCCTCAATTACATTCCAAACAGGTGACCTGGGGAAAATCGTCATAACTTTCTCTCTGAGCATCGGATTGAAATTTCGTAAGAAGTTATAGAAAGAGGACGGACTGTAGTTTCTTGTATATATTTTTCAGAGCCAAAGGTCGAAACAGTGACTCGTCGCACGTCGTACAAGTTCGCTCTACTGAACTAGTCTATAATCAGGTCACTGTGGGAGATTTGGCATAACTCTTCTCTGGATAATTCAATTTGGATCAGACTGGTGGCATTGGAAAGAGGACAAAGAGGGCTACCGTAGGTTGCAATTTCAGAACTGGATGATCTTAAATTACAGAGATACATCAGATTCAATATCGAGCTCCTACAAAGTGAAAAAAGTGTGTAACACATACATTGGTGTTCAACATGAAATACATGGAATATTGCGCTCTCTCTCTCTCTCTCTCTCATTCTCATTTTTTACTGACCTTTGTATGAAAGATGCCATCAATTTACATTTTTTCAAAGAAACATTTCTCAAATTATATAAATGGTGCCCAGTGTAAATGCCACTAGTGGATAACATGTACACTTAAACCCAAGGGACCTAGGTAAATTTGACCACATGACCTCCTTGGCCAACAAAGAGTGGGCATGGTGAGTCAAACCAGAGCTATTCCATAGTGTTCAAGAAAGATGTCATCAATTGTTGTCACTACTAAATTTTTGTTGTTGTTTGGTGATTCAATGTGATCCTTTATTATTATGGCTGTTATCCTCACCTATGATAGGTAACACTTGGTGTTCGGAAATTTTTAGGGGAGGTGACAAAGCTATTGAATGATGGCTATGTTGCATCAGTGAGCCAAATGGCATGAATATCTCATTGGGAATAAATTCCAAGTCCATTAAAAACCAGTCACCCAATCATAGCACAACAAATATGGCAAAATTGCCACCAAAGACAATTATTTAAGTTAAAACAGGTACCTTCAAATACAACGTGGATGTGCCCTGCAAAAAGAAAAATAATGGTAACACCAAAAGTACTTCATTGCATGAAACATGGAGTACATATCTCAGATATGATATTGATATCAAAAATAACTACTGAGGACAGTATAACACTGGTATGCATAGAGCAAGTTTAAGTTCAGAAACTTAGAAGTATTCAGGATATTCATAACATCATCCAAGTTGTCTAATGTAAGAGACAGAACTTGAAAGACAAAATCAGGAAACAAATTTTAATGATATCTCCTGATAAAATTTCAAAATCCTCAAAAAACATAGAAACTAAATAAATACCTCTCAGTCCTGTTAAATCGAGCACCATGGTAGAAAGCAACAGCAAGCAACCAAGCATCACTATGCACAGCAACCAAGGAAAGCCAATCTTTTCGCTGCATGCCATCTCTTGCAAAATTAATACCTAGTGCTGGTTCTGGGAGCTCCGGTGGAACTTCTTCAGCAGGCAAGGTAACTTCCCATGCTTCACTAGCATATCCATATAAGCATAAATTCTCTTTCTCTGAAAACAAGTAATCATGATTTTCAACATAGATCTCAATAACACATCAAGCCCTAACAAAGCTCCCAGTAACACATCATGAATGGGTCAAACATCTCTTATTTTACTACAAACTACCATACATGATGTTGACAAAACTGCCATAGCTGTGTAAATATTCTACTAATCGTAAAGAAGGCCTGAAACTACTTAAAAATAAGCAAAGTCAGAGGCACTTCCAACATTCTCCAGGGTCAAGTGTAAAGTAGTCAATTATTGCCAATAATTTCATAATTTTAGGTATAATCACAATTAGAAAATTAAATAATTTTAAGTATGATTCCAATTGGAATTACAAAAAAAAAGGTCTTCAGGTATCACCCAAATACTGTCTTAAAAAACATTAATTGAGAATTTTCAGGTCCAAGTTAAATGTCATCATTTCTATGCAAAAATTTCTAGTGGTACTAACCAATATTGAAGACATCTAAAAGTTGACAAAATGAGAGGAATTTTACCATGATGCCTTCGAAAGTCAAAAACAGTCAACCTGTGGAAGTAATTTAAGAATTTCAAGCAAGAACCCAATAGCGACATTTACTAAACAGAAATTCTCAAAATATGGGTCATTACCCACATACTGCTGGAAACTAAAATAATTGACTCTCGACACAAACTCGCAGGTATTTAAGTAAAATCTGGGGAAAATTAATTAGTAATTCGTTATTACGGAGAAAAATGAGGACATTGCCAGTATAAACACCTTTGTTAGGGTGAACCTAAAAGTTATTTCCAAAAATTACAGGGAAAGACAGATAACGTTGAATCTAAAGTTCCATAATCCCCTCAACCATATTAAACCAACTGTTTGAGTTTGGTTGTATAAATGATCAACTGCTCTTCACAAAGGAGTGACAGTGTCTAAACAAAATACAGCTGCCCAGAATGAGAACCTTAAGGACTGCCAAAACATTGTCCACTAAGATTTAGGACCTCTTCCAACCGATTATTTCATTATAATAAACCCTACTGACTAAAAATTCACAGTTTCAAAATACTGTGTTAGAAAACAGTCTGTGAACAGCAGTCTGTCAGGCATAGCTTACTTAACTCAAAGCAGGAACATGAAATCTCGAGCGCCAAATTCTGAAATATATCAATTTTATAATGGATCAATGCAAAAAGGCCCTTACTGAAACGTATCGGCTCTAATCCCCTTGGACCATTCAAACGCGGCCAAATATCATATTTTTCAGAACCGCCGGCAAACAGCTGGGGATTAGCCAAAGTCGAATTCCAGAAATAATATATGTTATGTTAAAGGCGAAGTCCATGGTTGCCGCCCTCAAAATTTAAAATATTTTTTGGTGAGATCTAACAGTAAGATATAAAAACAGGTTAATTTACTTCATTTTGGGCAGGTCGCAAGTAATTACTTCAGTTAAGTTTAGAATAGCTGCTACATTTAGGTAGGCTCAGGTTAAATTTCGCAAAGATCTGCCAAAATCTTTTAAAAGTCGGACAAGACCATGGAAAGTTCCGCAGAAAACTGAACCTCCGCCTAATATAAAAATTATAGTGAAGAAAACCCTAGATCTGCGGAAAACAACACAAGAATTCAGTCCACTGACCTGGATCGCAAAGTGAGTAAAAGCGCTCGACCTCTGCAAAGGAAAAGGAAGGCAGACGAAATGTACGAATGATCAATGAACGAAGAAACCAAATTAATTCAAACTAATCAAGCTTTGGAGAGAAAAAGATAAATTAAAAAAAACAAAAACAAAAATCTGAAGAACTTCTTACCAGTGGTGAGAGCACGGACGATGGCAGTTCGTCGGCCTCTGTAATCTCTAAACACCTCTTCCACGGTGCGAGGGTTTGAAGAAATTGAGGCGGCTGTCTCCATGGCCAACACCCCGCTTATAATAATGATACCAATAATATAATAATTTGGATTCTAACTCTCTGGTTCTACCAGCTTTACTACTGTTGCTACTGTAACGATGTTGCGCAACTCCAATTCTCCTCCATAACAATTAGAACGCGCCCAAAATCAAAATAATGTTATTAATAGGAATCGAATTGAGGTCGGCGGGAGGGTGATGAGCACACAATATGAAGAAGCGTATCATCCATGGGCTGGGATGGTGGAAAATAAAAATATGACAAAGCCGTTGCAGATCCGAGGGAAATTGCCGGGTATTTAAGCGATCCTCTCGTCCCCTGTCTGGTTGGTGAAACCCGCAGTTTTGGTTACAGGCTTACCAAGTGACCTTCTTGTTTTGCCGTTGCGTGCTCGTTAAAGCTTTCGTATTTTGTGTTCAATCGGATGGTTGTGGATGGATCCGGAGATTCCTGGGTCAATCGGCCCTCTTGTTAGGGTCCCGTGGAAATGTTTGGACCTACATTTGGCGTTTGGGATTTTGTTGCATTCCTGGGAATGTGACAAATTTTTGGTTTGGTTAGGCTCCCTACATTTTTGGGGCACCTACGTCTTCTACGAACCCCCCTCATTCCTTTACTAATTAATAATTCAGTTTTAAATGTATTTTTAATTATTATTGACTTTAATGTGGAACATATGTTTGCCCGATCGAGGTTGATTTAGAATTGGGTCAAATTCCTTTCGTTGTTAGTTTATCATGCATAGAAATTAAATTATGATGTAATTTATACCATGCATAAAATTTCCCTTCTATTTTGTCAAATTTATGGTTCTAATTTTTTTTTGGGTTAAAAGATTAGTTTACTTGGGAATATTACAATATTTTACTTGTTCTCATTTATATCCATCTTAAATGTATACATGTTTATGGGCTAAACCCCCTTCTTGATCACTTAGGTGTAAACTTCTAAAAAAATAAATGTATATTATTTTAAATATTAACATTTTCACATGTCATAACCCCACTCCTCATCACCTAATGGCATTTTGGCAAATTCAACATTAATTTGTTTCATGGTTTCAAATATAGAATTAGTTTATTTCTTAAATATTATAATATTTTATTTTACTTTTAAATTTCAGTTATTTTTCTTATGTATATCCATCATAAATATAGACATGTTCATATACCATAATCCCACTTCTTATCATTTCATCAAACTCATCATTATAATTCTCCTAATTACATTTGACTCAATCTACTTTATGGTTTCATTTCATCAAACTCATCATTATAATTCTCCTAATTACATTTGATTCAATCTATTTCATGGTTTCAAATTCTACGTTGGGGAATGAAGCCTTGATGCAATGTTCAATGTTGTTGTCTTTCATTTAATGTAAAAGTAGTTGGAAGGCATCGTCAATGGCTCTCTCTTTACTTTAATAATGTGTTCAACAAGGATCATTCAACTTGTTTAGAAGAAATGAAAAAGAATTGGTGAATCTAAGAGTTAATATCCCTTGGAATGGTCATTTAACTTGCAATAATAGTTTCATCAACTCAGCCCATTAGGCTAGGTTGAACGTTGGCCATCCTACATTGTAATCATTTGTTGACCAATATTAGGGCCTCATCTAGGTTTGAAATTTGGTTAACCCGCTTAGTGTGGCTTGTGGGTAGTTGTGATAGGCTCAGGAATATAGGGGTAGTCCCTCTAACTTGACCCTAGGCCTCTTCGGTGACAAGTAGCAAGTCTATCGATTCTCCTGATACAAAGTAAATAAATACATAGCTTTATCAACTCATCATTGAGAATGTGGCTCCCATGCTTCAACCTACCCACATGCATCACCCTTTTTTGCGATTTTCACTAACTTTATTTGTTCTAACTATAAGAACTTGGAAGCACTATGTTATGTTAATATAAGGATTTAATGGCATTGATTTGGGGTTATGAAATATTTAAAGACTAGTTGTAATTTTTTTTTTTTTTATGTTGCATATGAAATTTGTCAAATTTGTTCAACCAACATAGATCCATCTTAACTTTGGATCTACCAAGCATTGAGGGGGACAAATCTCTTTTCACACTAAAAGAGGTTTGCATCTTAAGAGATTGGATCCCTCTTGGCGCTTGGTAGATCCAAAGTTAAGATGGATCTAGGTTGGTTTAATTTCCCCCTTTAAATGGGTTATATTCCACATGAATACCATGGGTCAATACCATGGGTTCTCATAAACCTGGAGCTCAAAAACCATTGGTAAATTGACCAAGTCAAGTTTATATTATGATCCGTATTTTGTCAATGGGACAAAGATATTTGTATCATTTCGATCCCCCCAGATCACCCTGAATGTGGTCCAATCATGACAAGTAATTTTCATAGGGTTGTGACTTAGTCAATGGGATAAGGCATCGCCATGTGAACAATCTAGATTCAAAACCCAATAGGTGCAAAACCCTTGGGAATTTATATAAGGGGAGGTGCTTGACCTCCCAAAGTTCTTTGTCATCAAAAGGACTTAACACATGTTTGACAAACCAAATTGGTTTAAATGGTCTTCAATAAGATACTTTATTATTTTGATAATCCAAGGCTTTATGTCCACCATAGTTTTAAAAAGTACCTAATTGATGTAGCATCAGCCCATCTCAACTATTAAACCAAGGTGAAATGAAAAACCCTAAAGATAGCTACTTATAATTGTCATAAGAAAATCAATAAAATTGTATTCAACTCTCCATTATAAAAAATATACAAAAATTCCTTCACAACCTCCAGATTACATGAATACTTCTTAAATCTTACATGAACGTTTCAATGTTTATGGTAGTTTTGGTTTATAATTGTGAAACTAGATAAGTGGTTAGCATTTTCCATGCTTCCACTGTACTAACGAGATAGTAAAATAACATAACTTGTATTAATATTCAAACATGTTTTACATAAAGTAGCTTTTTTTAATAGAGTTACTGGACACAAAACGAGGCAATATTTCATTGTGACTGTGTCTTCCTCTTTATTTCAAGATTATATTATATTATTAATATTATTCAATAACTATGCTATGATATTTATAATCCTCAACATCTTGGTGTCTCGATTTTTGTACCATTTCCTCTTGGTTTAATTAGATAGCTTCCTCGTTATCCTCTTTGTTTAAGAAAGGCACTACACCAATTATTGATTCAAAAGCTTGTGGGATGATCGAGTGGTTGGCACAACGGGATGTTATCCCCTCCACCCAATTTCAAATCCCACAGGGGGAATCTTTTTCTCATTGTGATAAGGCTCAAGGAATAGGATCCCCCACCATTGTGGAGTCTCAGCTCTTACTAAATGATAAATTCCTAGTATATCATACTTACATGTTGTTGGATATACTTTTTGTGTTATAGTGGCAGCCGCTAGGTTTGATCTTGGGCCTCACCTATATTCCTCCAATGAGTTATCAATTCACCATGGTAAAACAAAATCTCTTTTTTTTCTCTATCTCGTATATTGAGGTAGGAAAGCCATGGAAACATATGAAGAGGAAGAAATCAAGTAGACTTCCTAGACATAAATAGTCCCAACGATTTGAAGCTTTATTTAAAGCCATTCTAGGCATGTGGCAAAAATAAGGAAGACAATTTGAAATTGGGAATACTCTCCATATTTTCCATTGCTTATGTTATATTAGGCGCCTCTTCTTTTGCATTGTCAACTAGTTCATCCATGCTTGTTAGTAAATCTATTCTATAATTTATGTGATTTATTAAACTTTCTTTTGTAGATGTTTCATCCATTTCATCTAGATCTGCAAGTAAAATTTCAAGTTTCAGATTTGTATTTATAATCTTTGGTTGTGTTTCCCAAGAGTCCATAGGGGTATTCAAGTCTCAATATGACCTATCTTCCTTGACATAACCAAAATCCAACCTCAAAAGCAGTGTTTTCACCTGTTTTCTCTCCATCTTTCAGTTATCAACAACATAATGCTCCCTGGGCACATAAGACATTCCACAACAACCTATTGTCAAATTACTCACAGAAGAAATAAATAAAAGAATTGAAAGAATAATGGAAGGATATAAAACCCCATTCAACTTGCAAAAGACAGAGAGAGATAAGAGACAAAGAACGAGATATGAATTACTTGAAGTAGTAGACCCTCATCAATCGAGAAAATAAGGAGGAAGAGTAGAGCATTCAGTTAATAGCCTATTGATGCTACCCAAGTTGAATATTGATCAAGTGCAAAAGAGGAAACAACCACAATGGTCCTCGGGGATATTAATCTATGAGAGTGATAAGTTGATGAAATGCTAACCCTATTTGAGTCAAGGAAATGAGAATTTTCCAAACATGGAAGAGAAAACAACCATAATGGTTCCAAATAGGACTAAGAATATATAGATTATAGAAGCATTGAAATTTCTACAATGGTTAAAGAATGTGAGAAACATAGAGGTCAAAGAGTATGTAATTTAGTACCCAAAAGATGAGATATGCCATGACAGACTCTCAATATTAATGAAGTCCTCCATGGTAGACTCTTAGTGTTAATGAATTCCTTCATGTTGATGCAAATCCTACTTACACCAAAGGTGAAATACTTGATGAGTGGGTTAGGATCATTTATAGATAGAGAAATCAATGAGGAACCTATGACAAATACCACTTCTTAGGGTTCCTTTCTATATTTAAAATGTAGAGGAATCAACAATAAATTCCTATTGATAGTCATTTTTCCTTTTCCTTGCAAGTAACTTCAGAAATCAAGTTCTAGCTCTAGAATCCTTTGCATTCCTACACACAAGTCAAACAACCAAATCCTTCTCCATTTCCAACTAACATCTCATATTAATAATACAACTTGTAGGAAACATAAAACCCTAATTGATTTTCAAGTTAATCAAACTCTTATTGATTCTAACATCCATGCATAGAAATACTTGATAAGTACACATGAATTGGTGGGGTGGGGGGTTGTGTTGGAGGGTGAAGAAGATAGATATATATTCTAATTAAAAAAAATAACAAGAAGCATATAACTCAACCTTGTTGTAGCACCTCCTTCGCTAGAGCTTGGGTCCTCTTGTCCTTAGCCACATGTACTCATCTTGTCATCAATGTAATCAAAATTATACTTTTGTAGAGTATCCAAGTGGTGGATAAGTAGACCCTACTCAAAATATAATCACAACTTAGAGAACCAAAGGCCAATTCCATTCAAGCAAATAGAAAACAATGGAAAAAGACAATCAACCAAAAGTTTGAAATTTCTCTATTGTAATATTGCCTTTTGTTATTGTCCCTTCTCCTCAACCTAGGACCTCTTTTTTGTATGAGTAGTTGAAGGTGATGTAGTTGAGGTAGAGTGAAGTGTATGACATATAGGTGTGGGAAATGCATAATATCTACTTGAAGCATGTCCATTATGCACAATTTATATTTTTCAATGTATTATGAGGGTGCTCATGGGTTTAGGATAAAAGAGTTATGAACTAATCATGACATCTGCTAGAACTTGCAAGCTCATGACTGTTATTAACAATACCCATGAGTGTAGTAAAGGACTAAAATAAACTTGGATATGTTCAGTTAATTTTAGCATAAAATGTGTGATTGCCCCAACTCTAGTGATTTTATCAAGGGTGACAAAATATAAGTATAATAAATGTGCCATATTATGTGAGGTTATAAGGGGAATTAATGGTTGAAATACATTATAAAGTGGAGAGGATGCTAACAAGTCAACTAAGGAGGAGCCCAAAAGACCAAGCATCCAAAAGGTAACCGAAAGGCGAGACCATAATATCAAATATATGTGTGAGTGTGTGTGTGTGTGTGTGTTTTCTCAAGGAAAGTGTTACCACCCAAATTATCACCCTTATAAAAGTCCTGACCACAATTCCATTGAGGTAAACACACTTGGGAAATGCACCATTCTCACCTTACTATGCTTCCCTTTCACTTTAGGCCAACTCCATGAAGCCAAGAGAGGTATCCCTATCTATGTGAAATAAACATGTCAAGTTAAATGTCATAATGAAAAATATGATCTACTTCAACACACACCTTAATACATAGTTAGATATATGAGTGCCCAATAAGTGATTAGATGCATTAAAGAGTACACAAAAGGAAACATGGCCATAAAACACCACAATATAAAGAGGGTCAAGAGCTAATTAGTAAGTTGTCTAAAATAAAATATAAGTTACAACAATAAATACAAATTAGCACTTGGATATCATTATTTAGATGAAAGAACAAGTTATCTTTTGATGCATAAGAGTGACATTTGATTGCATAAACCAAGGGTGAAAAGTGTTTTTGAGTTATTTCTTAAGAGTGTTTTGTGATAAGGAAAACCTTGTTGTTGCCCACTGTTGTGGTTGGAATCATCCCCCCTAGAGACAACCCCTGGGTTGGAGGAAAGGTCAGTGCCTAGGAAATCCTTGTTGAGTGCTTGCAAGGTTTGAAAAAGTTGTCACATGCATTCAATATTTAATTCGTCACAAACTAGAGGTGATTCAGAACCCTCCTTCAGAGGAAACACATAACAATCAGGTGAAAAATTAACTCACAAAAACATCAATGCAAATATACAATGACCTTCATCTCCTAGGTCTGCAGTTTAATAAGTCATTGTATTATATGGAACAAAAGAAATAAATAAGATGGAAATTCACAACACAGGGCTTATCTTTAAGAATCCTATGCAACAAAAATCAGAGTGAAGCAGATGAAGCAGAGATGGAGGATGAGATGCAAAGATACATAGTGTGCACTTTAAGGATTTAATTTCCATGTCCATACATGCATTATACATCAATATTTGACTTCAGTGAATCTAATCATTCATGAGAAAATATCCAACAACTACTTATGATATAATTTGAGAGGAAAATGGAAACACACCTGGAAGCAACATAGCAAGAACACATACTACAAACTCAAGTGAGCTGGAATCACAAAAAACTTGTATTAATCTTCAGCAAAGCAACAATAAATCAATAATGCATAATGCTTCTCTATTGGAAAGGCAAAATTTTACAAAAGTTTTGAACCTTCTCAAAATATCATCTCAATGTCTTTGTAGGGCCTCTGAAGGAGAACCCCTTACAAAAAACATTGTTTCTTGGTTTTTTTTATAGAGAATCATCATGTCAAAATCAAATGTGCTTAGAGGTACAAATATTTGTAACAGAAAACATAACTGACTTGAGAAATAACATATTTACATAGAACTAAAAATAACAATGTCACGATTGACACAATCTCCAATATCTTTAGTTTTTTTGGAAGGGGATGGATGCTGCATTACGGGGTCAATGGTCTGGAGCACGGGAAGGTCAATGAACTACTGACATCTCTGCTACAACAACAGATTTGGTTTGGGAGACTGGAAGAAAAACTGATGTGAGATCTTCAGATTTGTTGAGTCTGAATAGTCTAGCTTGGCCTTGAACAACATTTTTACCAACCCAAGTAACTAGAAGTCCTTCTAGACATAATTCACTATTGTTCTCCCTTTTAAAGTGGCAGTGTTCTCGTGGGAGGAGTCTGCTCTACTTTTGGCCTCTACCAATCGTTGTTTGTAATGATCCCAAGTGTTTAGTTCAACCAATTCCCAACAGGTAGGCAATCCTGCCCTTATCAGTGATTCATTGAAAGCCTCTATCTTTCTTGCCAATACCCCCAAACATTCTTCAGTGTTGACTTTAGCTTCCTCCTTTTGGATCATCTTAGTGATCTCCATGTCAACCCCCTCTCATTTACAAACTTGATAAGATTTTGAGCAATCTTGGATTTTTTTATTCTTTCCTCCTTAGCTGATAAGATGGAGTAATCAAAGTCTTTGACCACAACTGTTATGAAACCAACTCACAAAAAGATAGAAAAGATAGATGAATGCCTTAGAAATAAGCCTCTTCGAGGGGGAAACCTCCTTTACATTACATAAATGAACAATTCTTGGATGAGACAAATGACAAGACCTCCTTTCTATATATAGGAGTCTAAGGGGTCATAATATAATCAGAGCCGACCTAAAAATAATAATGGAAGGGCACAATAATAATAATATGGAGACTACATGGGCACAACAATATAATAAGGGGGTTGTACTAATAATAATAAGGGTTTACACTAGTAGTATAGGGACCTAACATGCCCCTCTCCTTCAAAAAGTGTTGTCCTCAACGCTTGAGTAGTTCTTGATGCTTCTGTATAAATTCTTGTCCTCCCATGTGGAATCTTTAGCGGGTAAGTTCTTCCACTTGATGAGATACTCTGAAATTGATCTATTTCGTAGCTTTCGATTTCTCGATTTTGTGACTACTTCAAGTTCCAATATGATTTTTCCTGACTTGTCAAGTTCTCACAATATTGTTTGAACTGGGATCTTCTACAACTTTTGAATGAGTTCCCACTCCTTTGGGCATATGGATATATGTAAGGCCTGATCTTTGGAGGAACACTTTGTGGAATCAAATGAATAGCATGATCATGATCACAAATAGGTGGGAGGCCTTTGGGAGTCTCAAATACCTTGGAATGATTGTCCAAAACGTTTTGGAGATCTGGAGAAATACCTGATTTTGATGTGGGATCCTCTAGTGAACATAATTGTGCAATTACACCCCGTTGTTCTTTATTTAGAATCTTTGTCATGCTATTAGATTTGATTATTTTTCCAGGTTTTCCTTTGATACCCCTCAATTCAACTTCCTTTCCTTCCCAAAAAAATTTCAAGAAAAGTTCTTGAAAATTAAAAGCTATCGTACCCAAAGATTGTAGCCATTGGACTCCTAGTAAAACATCAGCTCCACCCATTGGAATGGAAAGCATTGGGCTATTCAATACATATTCTCCCATGGATAGTGTTATTACAAAACCCAACCCTAATAGGCTGCTGATCAGGTAGACCTTGAGTAACTGTTTCAAACCAACTTTTGGCTGAGGCTTAGCCTCCTCAACCTGAGAGGGCTCTCTCACTAGGTTAAAGATTTTGATCAAGATTAGATGGCTAACTCTATGAAACAAGTGAAGAAATATGAATGGTTGAACATGATCAGTAAACATCCATTGGGCTTATGGAGTCAAGAAATTCTTCAGTATGACAATAATATTAACTTTGCATGGAATTCAGGGAATCTGGAGTTCAACATATCAGTAACACATCAGAAATATGTAGGAAGACACAATCTACAAATACATGAAGGAAGTTAGAGCATAGCCAATGAGTTCTAAGTAATCATGCATTCATACTACTGCAAGAAATAAAATGAATACAACCATAGGATAATTTAAACATTGAACTCCTTCTGAATCCTGAGGAGCAAAGCCAAATCACTGTATTACATTAAAACACAGTCTTCTACAAAAGCACAGTATGAGTGTTCTTTCAAAAATTTCCAACCTCTGGTGCATTACATCTTCTCCAATATATAGAGTTCATTACATGACTTAGATTCCTCCTCCAGCATGAGGGGAATTCGAATTCTTCCTACTATGACACCTATTGATACTTAAAACTAACTATTAAATGTAACTGACTGTTAACTAGCAGTTCTATAGACCTAAAACAATTAGGAGTGTAACGCCTCATTATGATTAAAACAATCTTATCTAGGAATTAAACATTCCTTTTGACACCTATAACTCAATGAATTCGAATTTGATGGTGCTCATAACCCTCCATCTGGCCCTTGATTCCTCATCCCTTTACTGTTCCTGGAAACTAGGAGATTGTTCCTTGCTCTGTTCTGGCTAAAAATAGGTGTTGGGACAGAGCTCGTATCTTCTCATAAAAAAATGTATTTTGAAAAACTGAAGGAGGCTTTTGTGAACCAATCCATTCTAAAAAAAAAAACCTCTCTTGGTTTTTTGAAATACCTTTCATACCGCCTAGAATATGTATTTGAAAAACAAGTGTAAAATAGGAGAAATATGTTTGTGAAAAATTGCACCTACAGCAGTTTCATAGCGCAAGTTTGGTCATCCATTTCTCCTAGATCATAATTAATTTGAAGAAACTGAAAGAGGTTTTTGTAGCTCATTATGTTAGGAATCAAAACCTCTTTCACTTTTCAGAGACAAGTTTTCAATTGTTCAGGAATCCCCTTGGAAGTTGACTACTAAAAACAAGGAGACAAAGTTCCTCCTTTTTAGAGTTTCATTCTTATGCTTGTCTTCAAATCCTTCTGCGGATCATTTTGTCTCTTTTAATCACATGACGTGCATTAAATTAACCATAGACCCTACTCAAATACTCGTGCTAAGACAAAACCTCTTAGGTATTTCCTGAAGCATCATGAACAATACTAGCTATGAAATAATGACCACTTTTATAACATATAGCTTAGAGTTCAAAGATGTCCTTCCTCTACTTGTTTTGCCCCTGCTAGATGTTTACACTTTGTAAATGATCCTTTTCAGAGACTCCTCTTCAAAAATATTTCACTTTGTCTCTCAAAATTGGTCCACCAAATCATAATATGCAACTATAGCAGTTTCGTAGCGCGCTACAAAATTGCTGAGCATTAGGCATCACCTACAGCAGTTTCGTAGCGCGCTACGAAACTGCTGTGTAATTCCAAAAACACAGTTTAAGGCCAAAATTTAGCTTTCTTGAGCTTTCTTTTCCTTGAAATGGCTTTTCCACCTGTCATGAAGTTGTTCAACACTGGATACATAAACACCATTCTTCAAAGTAAACTTCAAAAGGTAATCTATCAAAATTTCGGTCTCAGCCTTACTTGCTATGTGATTTTTCTTAGCTAAAGATGTCCTTCATGTTGGCTTAGTTGTATCTTCAGATCTTCGATTTGCCTCTTCATACTTCTGATTCTAGCTCTCAGTTTTGCATTGACCCTTCTGATGTGTCTTGCTTCTTTTATTGTAGGGACTGTCCAGGTGTAGTATTGATCATGACTACTCATTACTTCATATCTTGGAACTTTCCCATCTTCTCAACTAGATTTTACTCTTTTGAAATTTACCTTTTCAATTGCATGTTTTCTTGCCCTTTCCTTGAGTTGGGCAATCTCAAGATTGGCAGATATCAATTTCTTTTTTACTTCCTCAAAGCTACATTCTTCTTCTTGAGTGCTAACTGTCTTGCTTGAGTTGAAATGGAGAACTGCCTCACTTGAGCCTTCAAAGAACTCTGATGTATGCTGACCATGAGCTTTCCAAGTGCTTCTTATGCATGAAAGGAACACGAAAATGACCAAGATCAATTATTCCTTACCTTACCCTTTTTCTTTGAAACTTTTTCAGTGATAACAGTGGCTCCACTTGGGATAGTGTGCCCTTGTGGTACACTAAGAACTCGCAAGTCCAGTGCTTTATCCTCTTATGATAAACATAAATTTATTTGACAAGCATCCCCTTTAAGCTTCTTGGGCCTTCACCTTGGGCTTAAGCTTGATGATCACTGGAGGAGAAAGAAATCTATATCTACTGAAAAATGCTCAATCAACCTTGAGCTTATTTGCATTTTCCTACCTACCTACTCTATCAATTTCAAACTTCTTTCAGCTCAATCAATGTGAAATTTCCAATGTAGCCAATCATTTGTCTTATCTGATATTTGAGTTTTTTGACTGCATCGGAGTTCAAAGCAACTATGATATTGTGATGACCACTGCCACTGGAATTGCCTCTGATCTTCATAGAAAAACTGAAACACTGGAGAGTAAAACTCTTCCATGTATCTAGCTATAGGATCCCAGAATACATGATCAACTTGATGATTCTCATAACTTTCTGGTTGTGTAAACTGATCTTCAATAACAGTGTATTCTTCCTCAATCACGAAAGAGAAAGGAAGCAACACCCTCTCCTTGTGTTCTGCCATAGGAAGCTTTTGAAAAGAATGATCATGATCATGAAGACTATATGATTGAATTTGACCTTTTAAACCTTCAATGTCTTTCTCAATGTTCTTAGCAAATTCATCTAAAAATTTCATCTTATCTTCTATCTTGTACTCAAAAGTTTTTAGATAAGAAGATAAGGACAAAGAAAAATTTTCATCTATTTCTTCATTAATATTATCATCATAACACTCTATATCTTCAGACAATTGATTCTCAACCACACAAGATTCCTTTGATATGTTATCCAACTGCTTTTCTGAATGATTCTCAAAAACAATGTAATTTTCCTCCTTATTATGATCATTCATTGATGTAAGCTGCTGAAAAGTATGACATAAAAAATCAACCTTTTCCTCTACCTGAGGGTTATAAAAGCTATCTTCCAGTACTTCTTCTTGGTGTTTGCAATCAATTTCATACTCTTTATGATCAAAAGACTGGCAAGTTTGCTGCATCTTCTCATTCATATCAGAGGATGTAACATGGTTTTCATAAGTAAACCCCTGCTGATTTTCATGTTGTGTTTCACGGGATGTTATACTTTCTTCTTGGTGTTGAAATGTATTGTTATGAAGAGCCTCTAAAATTTCTTCATCCATAAATTCATCATCATCATAACAATCCTCCAAATATTGAATAAAACTTGTAGAATGTTTACAACAATCTTGGACCAGTAATAAGGAGGGATGACATTCTTTATACATCTCATAGAATTCATCATGAAAATTAGCAAGCGAATATATTGAACCATTTTCCAAACTTTTATACCAAGACCATGCTTTTCCCTCTAAAGTGGTCATAAACATCTTCATGAGACAATCTTCAGGGAAATGAACCTTAAGACTGCGTACATGCATATGGAACCTAACCAAATGAAGAGTAGCATTGTCCTTCCTTTCATCTTTGAATATTGGAAGATCATCTACCCATTCGACCTTTGGCATAGGATTTGGAAAGCCAAGGATATGAGACCAATTCATAGGGGCATACCTGGCATTCAGTCTTGCAGTGGAACTCATCTTGAAAGTTCATCAAGCTACTGATCTTCTAGTAGTGGAGTCACCTTCCAATTTGTTATTCGATGTGTGGAGTCACCAAGGTAGTTTTGCAGCCTCAAAAAATATGTTTGAGCTCCTGCTACCTTCAGAAGTTCAACTTCTTAATTTTGGGAATGAATAGACTTCAGGCTCCCGGCAGACGCACCAAAATGTTATCACAAAACCCAACCCTGATAGGTTGCTGATTAGGTAGACCTTGAGTAACTGTTTCAAACCAACTTTTGGCTGAGGCTTAGCCTCCTCAACCTGAGAGGGCTCTCTCACTAGGTTAAAGGTTTTGATAAAGATTAGATGGCTAACTCTATGAAACAAGTGAAGAAATATGAATGGTTGAACATGATCAGTAAACATCCATTGGGCTTATAAAGTTAAGAAATGCTTCAATATGACAATAATATTAACTTTGCATGGAAGTCAAGGCATCCAGAGTTCAACATATCAGTAACACATCAGAAATATGTAGGAAGACACAATCTACAAATACATGAAGGAAGTTAGAGCATAGCCAATGAATTCTAAGTAATCATGCATTCATAATACTGCAAGAAATAAAATGAATACAACCATAGGACAATTTAAACATTGAACTCCTTCTGAATCCTGAGGAGCAAAGCCAAATCACTGTATTACATTAAAACACAGTCTTCTACAAAAGCACAGTATGAGTGTTCTTTCAAAAATTTCCAACCTCTGGTGCATTACATCTTCTCCAATATATAGAGTTCATTACATGACTTAGATTCCTCCTCCAGCATGAGGGGAATTTGAATTCTTCCTACTATGACACCTATTGATACTTAAAACTAACTATTAAATGTAATTGGCAGTTCTAGAGACCTAAAACAATTAGGAGTGTAACTCCTCATTATGATTAAAACAACCTTATCTAGGAATTAAACATTCTTTTTGACACCTATAACTCCATGAATCCAAATTTGATGGTGCTCATAACCCTCTAGCTGGCCCTTGATTCCTCATCCTTTTACTGTTCCTGGAAACTAGGAGACTGTTCCTTGCTCTGTTCTGGGTGAAACATAGGTGTTGGGACATAGCTCGTATCTTCTCATAAAAAAATTATTTTGAAAAACTGAAGGAGGATTTTGTGAACCAATCTGTTCTAAACAAAAGTGTCTCTTGGTTTTTTGAAATACCTTTCCTACCGCCCAGAATATGTCTTTGAAAACAGGTGTAAAACAAGAGAAATATGTTTGTGAAAAACTGCACCTACAGCAGTTTTGTAGAGCAAGTTTGGTCATCTATTTCTCCCAGATCATAATGAATTTGAAGAAACTGAAAGAGGTTTTTGTAGCTCATTATGTTAGGAATAAAAATGTCTTTCACTTTTTAGAGACAATTTTTCAGTTATTCAGGAACTCCCTTGGAAGTTGACTGCTAAAAACAAGGAGACAGAGTTCCTCCTTTTTAGAGTTTCATTCTTATGCTTCTCTTCGAATCCTTCTGCTGACCATGTTGTCTCTTTTAATCACATGACGTGCATTAAACTAACCATAGACCCTGCTCAAATACTCGTGCTAAGAAAAAACCTCTTAGGTGTTGCCTGAAGCATCATGAACAATACTAGCTATGAAATAATGACCACTTTCATAACATATAGCTTAGAGTTCAAAGATGTCCTTCCTCTACTTGTTTTGCCCTTGTTGGATGTTTACACTTTGTAAATGATCCTTTTCAGAGACTCCTCTTCAAAAATATTTCGCTTTGTCTCTCAAAATTGGTCCACCAAATCATAATATGCAACTATAGCAATTTCGTAGCGCACTACGAAACTGCTGAGCATTAGGCATCACCTACAGCAGTTTCGTAGTGCGCTACGAAACTGTTGTGTAATTCCAAAAACACAGTTTAAGGCCAAAATTTATCTTTCTTGAGCTTTCTTTTCCTTGAAATGGATTTTCCACCTGTCATGAAGCTGTTCAACACTGGATCCATAGACACCATTCTTCAAAGTAAACTTCAAAAGGTAATCTATCAAAATTTCGGGCTCAGCCTTACTTGCTATGTGATTTTTCTTAGCTAAAGATGTCCTTCATGCTGGCTCAGTTGTATCTTCAGATCTTCGATTTGCCTCTTCATACTTCTGATTCTAGCTCTCAGTTTTGCATTGACCCTTCTGATGTGTCTTGCTTCTCTTATTGCAGGGATTGTCCAGGTGTAGTATTGATCATGACTACTCATTACTTCATATCTTGGAACTTTCCCATCTTCTCAACTAGCTTTTACTGTTTTGAAATTTTCCTTTTCAATTGCATGTTTTCTTGCCCTTTTCTTGAGTTGGGCAATCTCAAGATTGGCAGACATCAATTGCTTTTTGACTTCCTCAAAGCTACATTCTTCTTCTTGAGTGCTAACTGTCTTGCTTGAGTTGAAATGGAGAACTGCCTTGCTTGAGCCTTCAAAGAACTCTAATGTATGCTAACCCTGAGCTTGCCAAGTGCTTCTTATGCATGAAAGGAACACGAAAATTACCAAGACCAATTCTTCCTTACCTTACCCTTTTTCTTTGAAATTTTTTCAGTGATAACAGATAGCTTGATATTATGGCACTTTCCAGAGCAATTTATGGTTCCTCCACTTACAACCATTACTTGACACTCTGGTGCTAGATATAGG
>APFE030496349.1:0-28479 GCA_000404065.3 Pinus taeda
CTTCGAATTTTTGAGGAAGTGTCTGGGTATGACCGAATGCCCAGCAGGTGAAATTAAAGGGGAGTGTTGAAAATATAATTTCCCTGCCCGCGCAAACCAGCAGTCAACGGCAACGGAGAAAACCACGCAGGAAAACAAAACCACTGGTCTCATATCGCACTGCTTTTCGCTCAAGGCTGTTTCCGTACGAGGGCCTTCCGATACTGACAACCTGACACTGCTGATGCTGGCCTGACATCAGCACTGACAATCCATTGGAAGGTAACTTTTACCCAGCTAACCCCTTCCGATATCGTCCTCATCCGTTGATTTACCTCCAGTGTTTAACGCCGTCGATTTAAGGAAGCTGCACGATGGGTTAAAGGACAGTGAGAAATGGTGTCCCGATATGCAACCTCCGCCGTTGGATTAAAGTCAAGTCTCTCCGCCGTTTGATCTCTGGAAAGTACTGTGCTGTTTTAACCTGTTCAAAGTACACCTGGGCCCGTTGAAAATTAAATGCATCCCATACCTTATATTAAAAACATTGCTATGTTTTTTGGTAATGCGTTTAATATTTATACGGCGAATTAAAAATAGGAGTATGGGCGTAAGTTAATTTTATTGTTTTTAATATATGTTTTTAATATAGCGTTGACCCAATGTTTTTTTTGGTTATGTGAAAAAGAAAACCCGCGAGGATTAAAAATGAAATGTGTAATGTAATTTGCATATGAAGAATAGAGGAGACAGTGGTCCGCAGCACCAGTAAACAAAGTGAAATGTAAATTCGCACCAGCGAATGTAAAACACAGGGAGTGAATTTTGTATTGCAGGGAATGCACAGAAGTGCATAGATGTTTTGGATCTGTAATGTAAAAGTTTTTTTTGCAGCAAAGTAATTTTGGATTGTAATGTAAAGATTTCACAGCAGTGCAGAGGAGAAGTAAATGAAAACCAGTAGCTTGTTTTGTTCCAAATCCATGAGTTGTTTCACACAGGTGAAAAGGTAACTCTGTAACTCTCTGTAATTTTGTTTTCACACAGCAGTGACTGTAAATGAAATATTTACACACAGTGGTGTAAAATTTCATAGGAGGCAGAGTAACTTATGTGAAAATGTTTTGGTAAATCCCTCTGAGTGAAAGAGGATGAATATGCAAATGTTTTTGATTAATGAATGGAAATTTTATGGTGGTGAAATACTCTTTCCTGTGTAATTATTTTTAAAAGACTTCTCTGTGAAAAAGATCTTGGAGCAAAGGAAACAGAGCATAGGCTCTGTGTTTTATATTGTATGGTTTTGGTATTTTCCCATCTCCCAAACATAGTAGAAGCAAAAAAAAAATATCCAACAGGAGAAAGAGGATAAAGAGTGATTGGATACCAACGGGAATAATTTAATATACGGTCTCTGCCAATGAATTCCAACAACAGTTGGCAGTGTATAGATCCGGACACGTTTCTGTTGGGTCATGGAATGAACAAACCCTTTGATTCGGCTCTGAGAAAGGTTTGTTTGGTCACATATTGGGCCTCTCTAAAACCCATAAGGTAGTGGTGATGCTCATCTGGGGAAGAATATTACAGAAAAGAAGCCCAATAAGAAGACAAAGAAAGAAGTGAGAGCGATGCTGAGATTGAGATTGAGATTGATAAACCAACTCGAGAATGACAAAGACGTTCGAGGGACCAAGGAAATTCAAGTAGATTTGATAAACAAATGCAAAGAGATAAAGAAAATGGAAAAGAGATATGTCATTTAAGTTAGTGTTTAAGAGGGCATGGCAATGTGTTTTGTTGAGCCGAGAGATTTATTCTACATTTTAGTATTTGTTGAGTCCATAAATCCCTAAATTAAAAATTAAAAATCTATAAACAATTACACAAAACATGTAAATAATATTTGTTCATAAAAAAAATTTACATGCCAAAAAATTAGATTCCTCTCTATTCATATAAAAACCACAATTTAAATAAATTAGATTCCTCTCTATTCATATTAAAACCACAATCTAAATAAATTAGATTCCTCTCTATTCCTATTAAAACCACACTTTAAATAAATTTATACTGATAATATTTACCAGAGATAAACACTTCTGAAAACCCACCATTCGAAGTTGGGAACTGAATATCTTGGATCAGGTAGCCTCAATCTTCCCAACAATAGTTCTCGGCTTCCAAAATGCGTCGAGCAAAATCCTGTGGAGATGCTAACATTTCTGAGGATGAGGCTAAAAATGCCCAGTCAATAAGGGTCTTCTGCAAAGCAGAAGATAGTCGAGTACAGCAGAACATGCGATTAAAGTTAGGACAGAAATAAACGAATGAACCAGAGGGATTAATTGATAGACACAGCGTAAATAGGCCAATTAAATTAATCAAGAAATCGCTCACTAAATTAGGGCTAATAAATTGGGAGCGTTCCAGAATCATTCCTAAGGGAGGCGAAAAACAAAATGAATAAAATTATATTAATAAAAATTATATTATATTACTTAATAATTATAAATAAAAAAAAATAAATATTTTTTTTTCATAAATTATTTGAGAAATTTTATGATTAAAGTATGAAATTGAGTTATTTAACCATCAATAAGATTTTTTTTAAATGAAAGAGAATACTATCATTCATTTATATGTATCTATAATGTAATTAATTATTTAATTGAAAGAAATTAATAAATAATATAAAATTAAATAATTAAGAAAACTATATTTTTAAAACTTCTTTTTATAATTATATTTATGGAAAAAATGTTAATATGTTTCTTATGCTAATTGGCTTTATTTTAAATAATGCCAAAAATAATTGTTATCCTAGTTATTTAAATTTAATTCTCACAAATATTATACTGAAATGATAATTAATGCATTGTCACAATAACCTGAAACCTTACTTAATTTTAAGTTTCCTCAAATATCTAATCCCCTTCTCCACACACACATATATATCTATACAGATTTCATAATTAATCATTTATTAATAATTTTTTTTTACCTAATAAAATTATAAATAAATAAAATAATACACCATAATCTATAAAATAAGATGACATATAAAAAACATGCTCATTCTCTTCGAAAAAGAACCGATGCGAGTGAAACTACATGAAAAGAAAAAAATTAATACTCGAGGCTAATGAAAGTATAAATTTAAAATAAACATGGTTAAACGATGTTAATGAAAACCAAAGTTAAAATGCCTAGAAAAGGCAAGCCAATCTGTGAGTATCCAGACAGGTAGATTGGAGTAGGGTTTGAAAAGCGGCAACCGTAGCCAGAACAGAGCAGAGCCCAACTCCCCAGCAGTGGAGGAAAAAGAGGACGAGGAGGGATTAGTAATCTAATATATGTTCTGCCAATAAAGTCTAGGAGGAGTTGGCAGTGTTTCGAACTCGTCTCTGTCCGAGAAAGGTTTGCCGGGTCGCATAATGGGCCACTCTAGAATTCTAGAACTTCTGGAAGAATCTCAGAGACATGAAACCTAATACTAAGAAGAAGATTCAGATTGAGATGAGCGATGCTGAGACTGAGATTGATCACCCAACTGGAAATTCAAACACATTTGATAACTTTAAAAAGATAAAGAGATCTCAGAGACCAAGGAAAGGGAAAAGTGATATGCAATTCATGTTAATGTGCCGTGCCATGTATTGCTTGCAGGTGGAGTAAACACGGCTCAGAACCCACCATTCGAGGTTGGGGCCGAGGATCCTAGATCTGGTATCCTCAAGCTTGCCAGCAATGGTTCCCAATTTCCAAAATGCATCAAGAAGAAACCTGAATCTAAGGAAATTCATGGAGAACCCTAAATCAGCACGAGGCTAGGAAGACCCGGTACAATTGCACCACCGTCAATAAGGTTCTTCAGGCAAAGCAGAACAGAGTCGATTAGAGCAGAGCAAAGGAAACAAAGGAATGAACCAGATGGATTAACTGATCGACATGCGGTAAACAAGTTAGTTAAATATATCAAGAAATACGGTGACTAAATTAGGGTTAATCTATTGGGAGAGTGCCCTAATCATTCCTAAGGGAGGCGAATAAAAGTAACATAGTGGGGTTAAACGAGACACTTCATTTAATAATCATGATGCAATTAAATGTTTTAAACATATGAACACGGAGTCCACGAATAGCTATATTTACTAAACGCGGTTAATCTACTGACAAGAAGAGAGGCAGAGCCATCTCTGTACACCTAGAGTTGTACATTAAAGCAGGGCTTGAACATTATCAACGAGATATAGAAGATATCTCAAATGGCAATTGCGATCTTCATCACTCTCAAGAATTTGGTTCTCATACCAGAAATCAGATGAAGTAAGAATATCGTGTACCTGAAGTCAGAAACCCTCAACTCCAGGGGACGAACCAGATCCAGTTACCCTTTGAAGTTGGTTTTGAATTATGGTTAATCTACTCACAAGAAGAGAGCCAGAGCCATCTCTGCATACCTGGAGTTCGAAATTATAGAAAGGTTCGGACATTATCAACAAGAAGAAATAGAACAGATCTCAAATGGCAGTTGCTATCCTCATCACTCGAAAAAAATTCAATAAGAAAGAAATTAGGTAATAAAGAAATTGCTTCTTACACTCAGAAATCTTCAAATAACTGCATAGAATGAACCAAATCCAGCTGCCAAATCTAACTGCCTCCTCTTCCTCTATCGCATAACCCCGCGATTCAGACACAGACAGACACACAAACGCCAAACCATCAAACACAGACCGAGACTCGAACACCAAACCACAGGCGGACTCAGACAGCGAACCCAAGAGACATAGCAGGCCATGGATAGAGGAGGGAGGAGGGAGAATATGTTGAAATTGTGTGAGATTTGAGGTGTATATATACACTCCCTCTCAACGGATAGTTGAACCACCATTACCAACGGCTTACATTATCCATATCTTCGATGTCAGATGATTTCGTTTCCAAAACCAAAAAAGCACACTCTGTTTTTGGTTCATCCTCTTTCAGTTTAAATTCGTGCTTTTAACTTTTTCAATACTTTCCTTTTATTGGCTTTTCATTTTAACTTCGCTTTTAACACTTAATCATATATTCTGTTCTGTGCATGGTGGGTGGGTCGAGACTCGAGAGTCTGGCACTGAATTGAAGCAGGTCGAAAATTTAAATTTGAGTTTTTTAATTGAAATTGTTTGAATATAAAATTCAAATTAGCTTTTTAACTAATTAGAAACATATTAGATGTAACTGGGCAAGTGGAAATCAGTTGAAGCAGGTCGAAAATTTGAGTTTTTTAATTGAAATGGTCTGAATATAAAATTCAAATTAGTTTTTTAACTAATTAGAAATATATTAGATGTAACTAGGCATAAGGGGATAAATCACATTCAATATTTTCTGAATTTTTACTTTGTAACTCTAGCAAGGTAAATATTATTGAAGAAGTATTGCTTGAATCCCTATTTTCCTAATGCTCATTGTATGCTCTCTTTGTAACTTTCTAGACCTAAATTGAAATCTAGGGAAAATTCTAACTTTAAGGTGGATTGTCAAATGATCCAAGACTGGACTTAGTGCATGGACTCTCTTGCCTTGGTCATGTAAATCAGTTGTAATTAGCCAACATTTTTTCTAAATATAACTACAAATTCAAAATGGAGGGTTATTAATAGGACTAGGGATTTTGAGCTTCTTTTTTAGTTGCTCGGGCCTCTTTTAGGTTCTTCTGAGTTATTTTCCAACTTTTTCCTGCATGTAATTGGTCAACCTTGGTTCAATTTAGGAAACCTTTATGCCCTAGCCTCTTGGTTCATAGTCTCTTTGGCGTCTCAAATGTTTTGGTTCCCTCGAGAATCAAATTATTATGAGCTCTTTCTGTGTATCAACCAAACCCAATAATAGTTTTGGCAATGTCTCATTTTATGTTCTTGAGACAAGAATTTCAACTAGGCTCCTAGGAAAGAAGTTGTTGTTTACAATTCTATAGTGTGAAGTTTATGAAACTAATAATAAAATCATTTTATAGGCTCTCAATTCTTATGATACCCCATGGTTATCCCTTCTAAATCTGGTCCTACAAAGAGATATATAAAATTTTATTTTTTTCCTCATTTCTCCCTTCACTCTTTTCTGGAAGTTCACCATGCCTCAAGGATGATGCTCTCATGGGAGAAGAGGTCACCACAATAGTAGGGGCACATCAATATTCCAAGAAAAAACGACAACATAACATTCACCATATATTTATGAAAACAATATACATCCATGGATCCAAAGGGAAATTGAGGATAGTGAGAGGGAAGCTAGAATTGAACATCAATTCAGTGTAAATGAGGAGGTCTCGAAGAATATTGGAAATTGGAAATCATATACATGTAATAAAAGATCAAGGATTACCAAACACATAAAAATGGTGGACATCAACTGATAACTAAAAATCGTAATGCCAATGACAATGGTTGAACAATCAAAGGAGCAACTAGAGATTTTTCTATGCATGGATGAGATGTAGAAGAAAATTAGAAAGATGGAAATCAAACTAACAAAAATGACAAGGAATCTTTCCAATCTTAAATTCACATATTCTGAAGAGGATACAAGCCCAAATGTCATAATCTAGGTGGATTCAGATAAAATGTGAACAGAATTGAAAAGAAGGAGATGTAGCTCACAAGTGTGGCCTGCACCTGGAGACTACACTCAAAACAAAGAGATCACTCTTGTACACTCTATTACTCATCAATGAAAGATAACATCATTAAATCCAACTTTAGAAATCAGGAAGTTGCAACCAAACTCCTAAACTCTAGGAACAAATCCTAAACTAAGGAGATACGTTACAACTATGTAACCATTTCTCCATTAATACAAAATAATATTAATTATTTTCAACTCCCCCCCTTAATGGAGAAAGAGTTGTCCTGGATTCCTAACATCCCTCTAAAAAATTCAAACTTCACACGTGCAAGAGGCTTTGTAAAAATATCAGCCATATTGTCACAAGTTTTACAATATTCAACAATAATTTCTTTTGACTGTAGTTTCTCTCTGATAAAATGGAACTGAGTGTATATATGTTTGGTGTTTTTATGAAACACTGGATTGTGTGCCAATTTAATGGTGCTCTGGTTGTCGCTTTTGATGGAAGTGGAATTCTTTTGTTCTTTTCTTGCATCATTGAGAAGCCTTCTCAACCAGATCGCTTCACACGTCGCTGCACACAATGCTTGAGACTCAGCTTCACACGAAGACAAGGCTACAGTGCTCTGCTTCTTGCTGCTCCATGCTATGACCATGAATCCTATGCTGAATGCGTAACCTGTGATGGACCTTCGATCATCCAAGTTACCTGCCCAGCCTAAATCTGAAAAGCCTGCTAGAATAACATCAGATGCATCAGTGTATAAAATGCCACAGTTAACAGTACCACAAAGATACCTCAACACACTTTTTGCTGCTACCCAGTGAATTTCAAGCGGTTTTGACATGAATTGGCTCAACACACTAACAAAGTATGCCAAGTCAGGTCTAGTTGTTGTAAGATATATCAAGCTGCCAACCAGCTGTCTATACATTGTAGCATCAACCTCTTTAGTGCCATCGTCATTACACAACTTTAGATTTTGTTGCAAAGGTGTCGCTGCTGATCTACACTGATCCATACCAAACTTTTCCAACAGATTTCTGGCATACTTCCGTTGGGTAAGAAAAGTTTGCCAAGTGTCTCTGCATACTTCTAATCCCAGACAGTAATGAAGGCTTCCGAGATCTTTCATCTCAAAAACTTGTGCCATGAGCCTTTTGATTCCTCTAATTAAATCATTCGCATCTACTGTTATGATCATGTCATCTACATACAAAGAAATCAAAATAATCTACCCCTGATTATTGTACCTGGTATACAAATTTGGGTCATTTAAACTTCTATGAAAGCCATACTCTAAAAAGAAAGAATCAACCTTTTCATACCAAGACCTGGGTGCTTGCTTTAAACCATATAAAGCCTTTTTCAATCTGCAAACAAGATGTTCCTGCCCCTGCTTTACAAACTCTTTTGGCTGTACTAAGTAAATTTCCTCTTTTAAGTCACCATTTAAAAATGCAGATTTAACATCAAGCTGGTGTAGCTCCCAATTATATTTAGTAGCTAAAGAAATAAGCATTTTGATTGTATTTAACTTTGCTACAGGTGCAAAAGTATCATCAAAATCTATACCTTCCTGCTGTGAATATCCTTTTGCAACCAGTCTAGCTTTTAATTTCTCTATACTTCCGTCTGCATTCATTTTTGGTTTAAGCAGCCATTTACATCCTACGGGTGTTTTATTCTTAGGCAGCTCAACTAAATCCCAAGTGTCATTTCTAAGAATTGATTCTATTTCTTCATTCATTTCAGCCCTCCACTCCTTAAATTGACTAGCTTCTTTGTAATTAGTGGGCTCTACAATGTTCAAAACATTGGACATCAAAGCATACTCTCTCAATTTTAATGGTTTTTGAGTCTTCCTACCTGATCTCCTTGGTAGGGTTCTTACCTCAAATTTGTTTTATTCAGCGTTAAATGGGCTTATATTATAACCTTCTTCCTGTTATTTTTGCTCTTCTTTCTACTCATGCTCTCTTTCATCCTCGTTGTTTTCATCCATCAACAATGGAATGTGCCAATCATCAACAGTGTCATCTTTCCCTTCCTGTACCTATTCATGAAACACTACATCCGTTCTTGCAAATGTCTTACCAGACTCAGGATTGAATAATTTATATGCTTTAAATTCTGCGCCATAACCAACAAAGATGCATCTAATTGATTTACGGTCTAATTTCTTCCTATCAGCTTTGGGTATATGGGAAAATGCTTTTGACCCAAATACTCTTAAATGGTTTATTGCTGGTTTGAATCCATATAGAGCTTCAAAAGGAGTTTTGAAGCCAAGATACCTGGTAGGACTTCTGTTCTTCAAATATACAGCAGTATTAATAGCCTCTGCCCAAAAACTATTAGATAAACTATACCTTGTAACATGCTCCTTGCGCACTCCACTAAGGTTCTGTTTTTGTGCTCTGCAACTCCATTCTGCTATGGTGTGTGTGGCATTATATACTGTTGAACAATCCTGTGAGCTTTGTAGAATTTCATGAATTCTCCTACCTTGTATTCTCCCCCTTGATCAGATCGGAGAATTTTTATACTCTTACCAAACTGTTTTTCCACCAAGGTTTTAAATTCTATAAAGCACTAGAAAGTCTGACTCTTCTTACTCAGAAAATAAACCCATGAATATCTAGTGCAGTCATCGGTAAATAGCAGAAAATAATATGCTCCTCCTAGTGACCTTGTCTGCATAGGTTCGCATATATCAGTGTGCACTAGTTCTAAAATATATGTTTCCTTCCTCCTATCATGCACAGGAAATTGTTCTCTATGCATTTTACCTAAGGCACAACCATCACAATTTAACTGAATATTACAAAATATAGGGAGCCCCTCAACCATACCTTTCTTCTACAATAACATGAGGTCCTGCAAATTCAAGTGACCGAACCTCTGATGCCAGAGTTGTTCGGCTGTCGATCCTCCTGCAACCATGGCTTGCTTTGGTATACTATTTGAACCTAGTCTGTATAGGCTTCCAACTGGCATGCCCGTTGCAACTATTTCATTCCTGCAATCCTTTATCAGAAAATGAGTCTTGAAGAACTCGACTTGCATATCTTGATCAGTCATCATGGATACAGATATCAGATTTTTCTTAATTCCAGTTACATATAAAACATTTTTAAGGTGACTAATTTTTCCATTTGATAACTTGACTTGAATCACCCCATAACCTTTAATCTCGTATCCACTATCATCTCCTAAGTAGATTTTTGATCCGTATGTACTTTCTTCAAGGCTATCAAAAAATTCTTTTTTACCTGTCATGTGAGAGGATGCTCCAGAATTGACATACCAAATATCGTCCTCATTAGATGTTGAAAGGGCACAGTCGACTGTGAACAGTCGAAATTCATGACTAAAATATTTATCTTCTTCTTCAACAAAGTATCCTTTGTGCTTTGCACTTGCCTGCTTTCTCTTTGCATCATCAGCTTGTTTCTTAAAGCGTACATTCTGTATATGACCCTTCTTTCCACAATGATAACATTTCTTTACAGAATGATTTGCAAGCATACCTTTATGTGGATTCTTATGTGATGTACCTCCTTTTTGTTGTGATTGTTGCTGTGGCTGCTTTCCTTTGAATGATCGTCCTTTCGCCATCAGCGTAACATCATCGTTATGGGGGTTCAGGTTTTTCCGTCGCTCCTCCTCTTGCAGCAAGATCCCTGTCAGATCTTCAAATGTGGGTGCTTTCTCCCTTACCGCTAATCCAGTAATGAACATTTGAAATTCATCACGCATCCCGCTCAGTGTGATTGAGACAAGATCAGAGTCAGACACCGCCTCTCTGATGTCCCCCAATCCGTCTTTCACATCTTTAATTCACGCGACAAATGCAACAACAGTCTCCCTTTCGTCCATCCTCATTGAAAATAGCTTGCTTTTTAGCAGCATAATTCGATTTGTGTTCTGGGTCTAATACAGATTTTTGATGGTCGTCCAGATCTCCGCAGATGTTTTACAGTCTCTGATGTGCAGGATAATATTGTCCTTCACGGACATCTTCAGCAAAATTTTGGCCTTGTTCTCTCATTTTTCCCATTCTTGCTCCTGTGTCCCTGCGTTCAGCTTCAGCTCATCACCTGTAACTATGGACCAAGCATTTGCACCCTCAAGCAAGGTCTGGATCTTAAACTTCCAATTCGTGAAGTTAGATCCATCGAGTTTGCCAGACTCGTGAAGGTAAGATTCCATCGTATTACTTATTCTGATCAGATCTACAAAATGAATCTACCCAACAGTAGAAAAAAACAATACCTGTCAAATCGATTTGTCACTTCTCTGCCACTGATCTACAGTATCTGACAATTTCGCTCCGATGAGCAAATTCGGCGTTTTTCAATACAGCCGAAAAATTGGTCTGATCAAAATTGATTCGATCTGCCTCTCCCGGATAGATCTGCAACTTCTCTTAACTTCACCCCTCGCAAATCGTCAAACGAAGATGAGGCTTCCCACGGATCCCCTTGAAAGTGAGTTGGCGTTCTCCCGAGTGAAAAACCCACGCCAAGATAAAATCGGGACGAGGCAAAATTACTGGCGTGCTTTTCCCCTAAAATTTCGCACCAATAGGGTATTTTGGTGCAGTGGCGTGCTTAATTGCCGAATAGACATGCCAATTGCCGCTCCTGGCATGACTTTCAGCGCACAAAATGCGCCAACCCCATTCTACTCAGAAAATTTAAAAACTTCCGAGTCCGAGCCAGGTGTTCTGTAGTCCACCTGCTCAATTGAGCACAAAGCTCCTGTGTACACGCAGCCACAGAGGCACTTCAAGCCATATAGGCAATTTTACCACACAGGCAATCTAGCCACAAAGGCACTTCAGCCACAAAGGTGATAAAAGATCAGGCTCACCCAATCTGAGCTCTAATACTAAGATAAAATGTGAACATAATTGAAAAGAAGGAGATGTAGCTCACAGGTGTGGCCTGCACCTGGAGACTACACTCAAAACAGAGAGATCACTCTCGTACACTCTATTACTCATCAATGAAAGATTACATCATTAAATACAAGTTTAGAAATCAGGAAGTTGCAACCAAACTGCTAAACTCTAGGAACAAATCTTAAACTAAGGAGATACGTTACAACTATGTAACCATTTCTCCATTAATACAAAATAATATTAATTATTTTCAACTGGTTCCACCATTGGATAGCTATAGTCGATGACAATCTATAATATGTATAGAAGTTACTCTATCGTAGAATTATTTATCAATTTCAGAGCTTTCATTTGGACAAAAGCTACAATATTATGTTTTTGGCCTAGCTTCTACTATGATAGGACAATGAGCACAAAAAAACTATTTCATGTTATCCATTAATACAAATGTATTGGCTAGCTTAAAAAATGAACAATAATTTTTCCCAATGAATTGAGTTAAGCCCGATTCACCTTTAAATTGCATAAATAAAAATAGAAACTTATAGTTATAGTTCTAACATAAATATTAAATCCATAATAATTAAACTATCAATTGCACCTGATGTTGCAAAGGAAACGCCGTAAATGGATAGCATATGGAAGAAGAGCATAGATGAAAACATATGTGCTATGTTATGTGATTTAAGTATAGCCCAATCTAAGTTAAATATAAATCTTAATTTTAAATGGAATATAATGAAACAATCTACTCAAAGGAGAGGCATGTGCAACTTCCGTCCCAAGTGCTCAATCCATGCTCAATACTATCTGACTTTAAATATTTGAATCATATTGAAATGTATTGAACTAAATTTTAACCAAATTAAATGTTGTGTCAATGAGATGTGCTAGAGAAATCTATGTGCCTCATATGAAACTCAAAATACAATAGTAAAGCTTGTCAAAATCATTGTTATTATCTCATTTAAAAAATTATAATTAGCCAATTCATAACTAGCATAATTAGCTAAACCTACACTATTAAGTTTATCACTGTCAGTGATAATAGATCATTAAATGATTCCCATCTCATTATAATGGAATTTAAAATTTATAATATTGCAGTCATAACTTCTTAAGCAGGAGGGCGATGCATAGTTTATCACTGTCACTGATAATAGATCATTAAACGATTCCCAACTCATTATAATGGAAGTTAAAATTTATAATATTGGAGTCATAACTTCTTATGCAGGGCGATGCATAGAAAAAATGCATGAACATTAAGATCGTGAAGATGAGCGACGTACTTAGTGAAATGTATGTCCATAAGAACACTAAGATCGTGAAGATGAGGGACATACTTAGTGAATTGTATGTCCATAAGAAAAGTTCATGACAGGAAAATGAATTCTATGTCTATTGGTTTTTTACAGGAACTAACTACGTGTTGTCTAAAAATAACCCACTACTGGGTGAGATGACCCATAAACATGTTAAAACGTAACAACACCCCTCCTTTACAACTCACCAATCCTTGTTGACGATAAACCGAGCCTTGGTTGACAAAATGAATGATGTTTATCATTATTCTCTCCATTAATCATACCTTTGTGATGGAAATTAAATGTTGAACTTTATCATCATCGTTTGTTGTAATCATGCCTTTATGGTGGAAATTAAATATGTTTTTTTGTGGGAATGATTGGCTGCAAAGGATTGTTAGGCATGCATTTGCATTACTTAGTTCTAATAAAAATGAAGTAGCATTGACCCATTGTTAATGGATATCCTAACATTTGGTGCGTGTGCCTTCCTAAAAATTAAAATTAACATGAATTATATCAGAGACGAGTTCGTAAAAGAATTTAGTTTTTCACATGCACTTTCTATGTGGACCTAGTAACATGGACACATTTTTTTCCAAGTAGTTGGATAATTTGTTCCTTTCACAAATATTTGCTACTTCTTGTTTATTTTCAAATAACCTTGAAAAATTACGAATATGCACTTTCTATGTAGACCTAGTAAGATGGACACATTGTTTTCCAAGTAGTTGGATAATTTGTTCCATTCACCAATATTTGCTACTTCTTGCTTATTTTCATATACCCTAAAAAATGATGAATGTGATAATTGATTTTTATATAAATTAACAAAAATGAAGATTTACAAACAAAAGAAAGCTTCATGGTAAAATAATGTTCTTCATTCCATGAAATCATTACTGTGATGGATAGTGACTGCAATTTATAAATCAAAACATACATCAAATCTTAAAAATATGGCTTCCTTAGCTATAATATCTCCCTAATTTGACCTTTCACTACCAAATATGCTTTAAGATAAATATTATATTTGGAAATTTAGCAAATTCTAATGGAAATTTAGACCATCCAAGATCCATCTTACCTCTATATCTACAAAGCTTAAGGGATTGAATATAGAAATGTGTAAACTTTCTTTGAGAGCAAAAGTTGAGGAAAAATTTACACAAGACATTTGATTCCTTTTTGGTTCTTTATAAATGAGGAGCTAATATGGATCTACACTAATGTTCTAATTATAAGATTTTTTTTGTAAGCTTGCAGGACTAGATCTTCATCATGTCCAATATATCACGTGTATGGGGGTGGGGTGGGGAATTTAACTGGTGACTTCACAACAAGGAGCGCAATTTTTTGTTTTCACTTGTTTTGTATAATATATAGAATTATTTTGTTATTAAGATTTTTTAAATGTAACATGTCAACACCATATTAAACATGACATAAATTCTAAATTTCTATTATATGTTGAATTAAATTTGATATAAATTTTTTTATTTATATGTTTGTCATTAATACATTTTAGTTTTAAATATTACATGTCAACTAAACATAGAATGAATTACTCATCATGTGGTATCAAAAACATTATTTTTACATGTCATTTGTAGAATTCATATTAAGTAGTTAATGAATTTGTTAAGGAGAAGGTTAAAGTATTTCATTTATGGTGGACATTGCTTTCCTTTGTTATTAGTACTTTTGATTTGTTAGTGTAAACATTATTTTATTATTTTAAATGTAAGATCACGTGACAACATCTCCCTCATATTGGGTTATTTGGTTATGAATTCCACACAATTTAAGTTCTCCCAAGGCTTTTAGGTTCATTATGCATTGACAAACACATTAGAAAGAAAAAGACAAAATAAATATGATTAATATGATTTATTAACTTAAGGGTTTTCCATATATTATATCTTTTGGAGTTTTTTGGTGGAATCATGATCTTTTATTGTTTAAAATGTTTTTGTTGACTATATGTATGCATTCAATATCATGAAAAACTTTTAGGACACTTGGATTGTAAAGAGTTCACAACTCAAAATTGTGATTCCAACAATTCTCTACCAATTTTAGACAAACTCTACCAAAAAAATATGTTGAGAAAACATAAAAATGGTAAACTTTAAATGTAACTACATAAATTAATTTTGCAAAAAACTATATTTACATCTATTATCATTAAAAATCAAATAAAAAAAAACTTTACTAAATAATAATTTATTTTAAAAATAGGAAAAAAGTATAGATATACATATAACACATGAAACAAACTTGAGCTACTTCTTATTTATAAGTAGAATTTTTTAATAAAATAATAACATGATATTAATAATTACAAAGTTGCATCATCTAAATTGAAGAAACTAAGTCTAGTTAGGGTTTATGTATCTAGTTAGGTTTAGGGTTAGGTGTTATCGCATGTAGTTAGAGTTTAGTGCATCGTCTAGTTAATGAATTAGTTAATGTAAAAATTAAAGTATTTTATTTATGGTGGACATTGCTTTCCTTTGTTATTAGTATTTTTGATTTGTTAGTGTAAATACTATTTTATTATTTTAAATGTAAGGTCAAGTGACAACTCCCTCATATTGGGTTATTTGGGTTATGAATTCCACACAATTGAAGTTCTCTAAGAGATTTTAAGTTGAACGATATATTTATGCATTGATAAAAATATTGGAAACAAAAAGCTAATATTAATATGATTGATGTGATTTAAGAATTTAAGGGTTGTCTATATATTATATCTTTTGGAGTTTTTGGATCAAATCATGTGAAACAATTTTAAGTGGAATCATTACCTTTTGTTGCTTAAAATGTGTTTTTGACTATATATATGCATCCAACATCCTTAAAAACCTTTGGGACTCTTGGATTGTAAAGAGTCCATAATTCAAACTTGTGATTCTACCAAATCTCTACCAAATTTTTGTCTAAATTCTACAAACAAATATGCCCAAAAAACCTTTAAAAGAATAAATGCTAAATATAACTACATAAATTAATCTGGTAATAAAATAAAACCTATACTATCTTTTTTCCTTCTAATTAGTTAAAGCCATTAATTTAAGGATAAATGATATTTCTGATAAATAAGTTGATTTTTTTTAAATAAAATAAAAACATGATATTAATAATTACACAGTTGCATCAAAAAGCTTACTGCTGAGAGAGATTTTTCCATCCTATAACTTTCATATTTTTCGCTTCGTGCACTCCATTAATATAGCTACACAAATTCGGATAAACAGTGGTGTAACTTCTCTTAGTTACACTAAATATATTTTTTTGCATCAAATCAGAGCATGTCATCCTTACCTTTGTTGATAGATTAATTTACAAGTGAATCCTTTAGCACAGCCTCATCATTAAATATAGAGATTGAAATCTTTGAATCATAATAAACAGATCAGCACTATGGCTCCTAGATGAAATCAGCCTCTAAATTAGAACCGACAATTCAGACTAAAAAATATCATATTTCAAAGTTAGAGAAAAGAAAAGCAACGAGTCCCCAATCCAGTCCCTGCCTACAAAGGGGATCCGATAGCGCTCCCTGCCTGCAAAGACGACGGAGGCTAATTTTGCAAAAAATAAAACTTCCATTATATTTTTTCCTTTTAACTAAAATTCTAATTGCATAAAGTCATTAATTTAAGTTAAAGATAAACGAACTATATAACATCGGCTATACTTCAAAATAAAATCAAATCAAATTTTGCTAGATAATAATTCATTTTGTAAATAGACAAAATAAATACACATATAAATAATATAAATATAACACACGAAACAAATAAAAACATGATATTAAAAATTACAAAGTCGTTGTCATATAAATTGAAGAAACGAACCTACGCACCCACATGATATTAATAATTTCAAAGTCGTTGTCATATAAATGGAAGAAACGAATCTACGCACCCAGTTGGGGTTGGGGTTTACTGTGAAGAGAGAGTGTGTTGTGACACATTTTGATGCCTAAGCGGAAATTTCTCTCGGCGGTGAACCGCGGTAAATTAATGCGGTAAAGAGAGAAGGAAAAGCATCAAAGAGTCTTGGTTTCCCATTTCTGGTTTAACTTTACAAGTATTAAAATACTTGTGTGGAAATTGATGTTCTTGAATTGAATTAAAGTCCTAATCAGAGTCTCGCAGCAAATAGAGCTACCGGTTTCCAGTAATGTCATGAATTTGCAGTGGCGAGGTAGAGATTGAGACATTGTTGCACCCATATAGTATAGAAAACTGATCTTTAACGGTTCATATAGCTAATCCAATCCGCTCAAATGTACAACCCTTTAACGGTTCATATAGCTAAATTCTTCAACATCGTATTTTCTTCATTACATAACGTCGAGGTATAGGTAGTGTCAGCCGTTGTTCAAGAAGTTCAGTTAAGTAGCGTAGATCAAGGAATACAATCGATAGTATCAAATCCATAGGTACTTAAACAACTACAATTATTTATATAGAGAAGTTGAAATAGGTATATTTCTCATGATGTAAATTAGAAATGGAGGATATACTAGCTTTGAAGGATTGATATTTGTTGATTCAGGGAGTGGTAAAAAAACACTTATCAACGAAAAATGAAGATTAGAAATTTCGAGATAGGAAGTCCATTACTACAATCTTGTAGTATTTATCAAAGAATGCCTACTTCAACGTGGCTTGTGAGGAGACAACATAAAGAATATGAACATGGTTACATGATTTGTATGAGAAAACCACAACACCACACAAAATTTTCTTGACAAAGAAATTGTATAATCTCAAAATGAAAGAGGGTATTTTATTCACAAAGCATTTTAATAACTTTAATATAATTGCCTATAGACTTGCCTTCATTGAAATTGTTCTAGATGATGAAATTAGAGCCATACTACTCATATTCTCCATGGTAGATATCTAGAAGAATTTGATATTAGCTATGAACACTTCAACACTTACAGAGACCCTAAAGTTTGACGACATTAGAAAAATTTTACGGAATGAGGAATTGCTACATAAATTAGTTGCAAAAAATTAGGGAGCAGAATATCTAGCCATAGGTGATTATGGAAGGAAAATTGAACCTAATAGATAGGGGTGTTAAATATTATGAGGAATATCCAAATCAATATTAAGTAAAATTAGTTGTTTTCACCATGAAAAAATAGGTCACAAGAAAAGAGATTGTTGGGTCTAGAAGAAAGAACGTAAGGAATAAAAATTGACCAACACAAATAAAATATTTAGAAGCACAAACAAAGGTAACACAATTATTGTAGTTTCAGAAGTTGATGTTTTATTTATTGTTCTAGTAAAATATGCATGCTTTATGATTCTAGTAGTAGCATTGGTTAAGTACTTGATTCTATTTTCTACATTGAAACATATTGTCACTATAAATGGGATGCAAATAAATTTCAGAAAATCTACCATCTCCATGCAAAACCTAGATGAAGAAGATATAAATATTTTAGCCAATCGTTTCCCCTATGAAATGAAAGATGTAAGCTGGGGTATGAAATATTTGGGCTTCTATTTAAAACCAAATAATTACATGAATCCTAACTTGAGATGGTTGATTACAAAGCTAGAGAAAAGGTTAAGCTACTGGAGTTTCAAATGGTTTTGAAAATCAGCCCATTGGGTTCTAATAAAATTGATGCTAGAGCCCATCTCTAACTACAAAATGTCTTTAGCATGGATTTCGAATGGAATTTTGGAGATAATGGGAAAGGTTTGATCATCTTTTCTATATGCATGGTTAAAAGATCATTTTACAACACCTCGCGTTAAACGGGAGGGAATTGCAATGCCAAAAAGTTTTAGTAGACGTGGATTAAAAAATATTCCTTATTTCTCCAAAGCAGCATTGGCCAAAAAAGTCTAAAGAATTTGTAAATAATTTGTGGATTGAGGTGGAGGAAAAAAAATATTTTTCATGATTTGGTAGAGGACTAAATAAGAAATTGAAATAAAGATAATTCATCTTTGGTTTTGCAATCCATTCTAAATGTTTCTTAAGTAATTGGGTCTTCACTTGCTTGGAATATTGGCAACAACATTTGATTCAGGGTGGGTCTTGAACCTTGGGATGGTTGTGATAAAGATCATGTTTCACCACAAATTTTCCAAATATTATACTTTAGAAAGTCTTTTCCAGATTATCCCATATAGGGAACCTGGAAACCAGTGATATGTGGCATGAAGGTATATGGTTGGCATGAAATCGGCTTATTTTTCAAGAGAAATAGATTCCTCATGATAAATTGATTGCCTATGTTTCATCTATTCTTTCACACTTTCCACAAGAAAACACCGACATAAATTCTTGAATGATCTTTAAAGAGCACACTAATTGTATTATTCCTTGGTTGTGTCTTAATGATGATTCTTAGAGACAAAATAGTAGGTGTGAAGGTGGTGTAGTCTTTTATCTTGAGCCAAATCATTACTACAAAATCAAGGTGGGTTTGGGAGAAGGATCAAACAACTTTGCATAATTGATAGTTATAAATATTGTGCTACTTCACCCTTTAGAATTGGATTGAAAACAAATTTATATTTTTGGTGACTCACAATTGGTTATTGAATTTATCGAAAGGAGAACCACATTACATAAATCAAGTCCTCACACCTCTTTTAGATCAGACTAACATATTATATTTTTATTTTTATTTTTACACATGCCAACATATTTATAGGGAATCAAATGAGACAGTAAATGCACTTTCTAACAAAGGCCTATTGTTGGATTATGAGCAGTGGCACATCAAGCAACATGTAGATGGTGAATATTTTGAGTCCCTTTCTAAAGCAGGTCTATTGTTGGATTAAGGGTAGTGGTACATCAAACAACATCGAGATAGTGAATATTTAGAAATATTTCGAGTCCCTTTCTAAAGAGGGTCTATTGTTGGATTAAGGGTAGTGGTACATCAAGCGACATCTAGATGGTGAATATTTCGAAATATTTTGAGTCCCTTTCTAAATAGGGTCTATTGTTGAATTAAGCGTAGTGGTACATCAAGTGACAAACATATGGTGAATATTTCGAGTTTTATCATTGACCATTACTGAGATAGAGGTTCTAGATGCAACTCCCCTTACTATTTACTAGATTTTCTTCAATGACATGCTTTTGTTTTCTTATTTGCCTTCACAATTTATGTGATACATCATCAATATCTATCACTACATATGAAAACTTGTTTTAAAGTTTTCCTTAAAAATCTGTAATTCCTTATGATATACTCTTTTTTAATTTTCACATACAAATGCATGAATCAACTTTATATATTAGTGAAATTTATGTCTCTAAAACATACTTTTAATATAGTTTTACAAAATGTAATTATTTTCATTATGTTAATGAAAAGTTACTATTTCTTTCCAAAGAAAAATAAAAAAACTATTAACTTTCTTATGAGCCTAAAATTCTTTTTAGGAAATAAAATCTAAACTTATTTTTATTAAATTAAAATAACAATTCTCTTAATACATGAAAAATATATATAAGTAATTTAAATTTTAAAAATCTTAAAAAATATAATATTAATTATTAATTAATTATCTCACACAATATTATTTTCATTAAATAAATCAACCTACTTTTATTAACAATTGTTTTATTATTAATTTTCAACTAAGTTCCAATATATATATGAATTGACATGACATAAAATTATATACTTTTATATATGGTCATTTCATATTTGCGAGATTAGATTGTTTAAGGATAAGATTGCATAATTTTATGTTTGAGTGGAAAGGATATAGTGGATATGGATAAAAAAATGTGTTTTAATATAAATGGATTTAGAAAAATATAAAAATAAAAAGCCCATTTTACACCTAAAAATCATTCCCTTTTAAAACAAAATTAGTTTTATTCTTAACTGCACACATAAAAGTATTTAATAAAAACAAGAGAAATGATAAGTTTTTTAGATGCTGAGATTGAGATTGATCACCCAACTGGAAATTCAAACACATTTGATAACTTTAAAAAGATAAAGAGATCTCAGAGACCAAGGAAAGGGAAAAGTGATATGCAATTCATGTTAATGTGCCGTGCCATGTATTGCTTGCAGGTGGAGTAAACACGGCTCAGAACCCACCATTCGAGGTTGGGGCCGAGGATCCTAGATCTGGTATCCTCAAGCTTGCCAGCAATGGTTGCCAATTTCCAAAATGCATCAAGAAGAAACCTGAATCTAAGGAAATTCATGGAGAACCCTAAATCAGCACGAGGCTAGGAAGACCCGGTACAATTGCACCACCGTCAATAAGGTTCTTCAGGCAAAGCAGAACAGAGTCGATTAGAGCAGAGCAAAGGAAACAAAGGAATGAACCAGATGGATTCACTGATCGACATGCGGTAAACAAGTTAGCTAAATATATCAAGAAATACGGTGACTAAATTAGGGTTAATCTATTAGGAGATTGCCCTAATCATTCCTAAGGGAGGCGAATAAAACTAACACAGTGGGGTTAAACGAGACACTTGATTTAATTATCATGATGCAATTAAATATTTTAAACATATAAAAATGGAGTCGACGAAAAGCTATATTTAGTAGACCTTGTTAATCTACCGACAAGAAGAGAGCCAGAGCCATCAATGTATACCTGGAATTGTACATTTAAGCAGAGCTTGAACATTATCAACGAGATATAGAAGATATCTCAAATGGCAATTGCGATCTTCATCACTCTCAAGAAATTGCTTCTCATACCAGAAATCAAATGAAGTAAGAATATCGTGTACCTGAAGTAAGAATATTTTCCAACTTTTCTTGATTTGAAGGCAAGCAGGAAAAAACGAGCCAATCCTTTTAATTTCAATTCATATTGGCTAAAGGAAAAATATTTTAGGAAACTTATTTAAAATTTAAAAAAATCTTTAAATTTTTTAATATAAATTATTAAATAATTATGTCAAACAGTATTATTTTCATTAAATAAATATAATAAATCTACCTACTTTTATTAATAATTATTTTATTATTAATTATATATATATATGAATTGAGATTACATAAAGTTATATATGTATTATATGCTTTTGTATATGGTCATTTCGTTTTTGCGAGGGTAGAATGTTTAAAGACAAGATAGCATAATTCTAAGTTTGAGTTGAACAGATATAGTTGATATGGATAAAAAGGTGTGTTTTCATATGAATGGATTTTGAAAAATATAAAAATAAAAATACATTTAGGTGTGAAAAAATATTTTCTTTCTGTTTTATGGTTAATGGTCTATATAAAAATAAGAAAAATGACCAATTTTTATATACTTTCACCGTGTCTAATTGGACAGATTTAGATTCCGTAAATGTTAATTGATGACGAACTAAAAAATACTTAAAAGATGTATAGATAAAGTTAATAAATACAAATGAGATTTGGATGCAAATTATGATAATTAAAATTTGTTACACACGATAATACAATGTAATACATAAAAATAATATTCAATTGAAAATAAATGTAACAAAAATAAATGAATTAATTTTTAATTTTTTTTCAATTGAAAATAAGTTAAAAAGCCGGAAGGAACAGAGCACCTTACGAAATAGAGCACCATCTGGCCCACCTTTGTGTGGCTGAAGTTGTAGATTGGAGTAGGCTTTGAATATCGGTGACAGCAAACAATACATAGTAGAGCCCGAAATAGAATAAAGCAGAGCCCGCGTCAATGACTGTAGGAAAAAGAGCAGAAGGTTGAAAACTTCAAATGATATATCGGTGAAGCAGAAAGATACAACCCCTGCAACAATTTTTTTCGATCTTATTGGGCAAAGCAGAACAAAGTGGAGTAGAATAGGCTGTTGGAAACAAATCAATGAAACACTGAGATTAACTTATAAACAATAGAAGGATTTCCTCAGATATATGGGGTAAACATGTCACTTAAAATAATTAAGAAAGATGTTGACTAAAATTCGGGTTAATCTACTGGGAGAGTGGGAGATGATTCCAGGGTAGGCTAGTTATATTAATATAATTGAGTTAATTATTTTTTAGTTTAAAATTTTAATTAAATAACTATAATGCACTAAGGTTAATGAAAATTAAATATGATAAACAAGTAAAAACTGGGTAAGACTATATTGAGTAGACCTGGTTAAGAAAAAGAGAGTCACAACCATTGCAAATTGGAATAAAATTTGAACAACAACAATAAATAAAACAAATTTCAAATAGTTACTCCTATCTTTATTTGCAAATTTTCAATAAAACAAGAAGAAAATAAGTAATATAGAGATTGTTTCTCATAGGGCAAATCAAAAGAGCTAATATAACATGTACCTAAAGCCAAAATCCCATGCCCAAGTCTAAGAGATAACAACAAAATCCAGTTTTTTTCCTCCCATGGATGAACTATCACAATATAGTTGCCTCCACTTCTACCCATAATCCATTTGATTTAAACACAGACTAGGACTCAAATAGGAGACCACATATGGATTGAGAGACCACAGATGGATTGAGAGTCAACCCCACATAGTGAATGGATAGAGAAGGAAAAATATGTTGAAATTTTGTACAATATGATATATATACACTTTTTTGGATAGATACTTCAGAGACAAATTATCAAAAGTTTACCTTATCCATATTTTAGATATTAAATGGCTAATTCTATTTAAATTCATTATTTTTTGCTTTTTTGAATTTATTATTTATACTTGAATAATAAAGATATCACTTGGTTTTAGTTGAGAATATATATATACTATATAATATATATAACTCAAATTATAATGAATTAAGTTCTTAATACTATCCTCATTAATTATATAAAATTATATTTAATTAAAAATAAAATTAATTTCTACTCAATAAAATAAAATTAATCAATTTCAATTTAAAACATTAAAAAATTTATTCAAATAAATACACTTTCATAACTTTAAAATACTAAAAACAATAATAAAATAAACTCCAACGAAAAAAAATTCAAAACACATAATACCCTAACGTTCAATTAATTTAAAAAAAAGAGAGTCCTCCCTAGAATTACGAAAGCCCTCGTTTCCAAAACATCATATGAGCATAATTACAAAACTATGCGTTGTACCTAAATATAAATGCATTACAAATACATGAAAGAGGTTTGAGATTTAATTTAAAAATTTAATATCCGAATTCCTAAAACGGCAAAACTAATGAAGAACCGGTTAAATCCGCGGAGTAAACCACGGATGAATTAAAGTAAAAACATGTTCAATAGATTAATGTGACGGAAAATAGCTGATAGGAGTTAAACTAACACAGGTGGGTTTAAATGAAGAAATAATTTAATACGCAGGGTGCAGAAGGGTTAGTCAAAGGAGTGATTTAGTATATAACATGGTTAAACTGTGTTGAAAATTAAAGTAGAAATATCGAGAAGGAGAGAGAAATCTATTAGTAGCGAGAGTAGTAGAATGGAGTAGCGTTTGAAAAGCGACAACAATAGCCAGAACAGAGCAAAGCTCACGTCCCCAGTTGAAGGTGCAAGAGCGTGAGGCCCAGAGTTCCTAGTGATATACCAGTGGGGAAGAAAGAGGATAAAATGGGATTGGATAGCAACGGGAGTTATTTAATATATGCTCTGCCAACAAATTCTAACAACAGTTGGCAGTGTGTTGATATACCAGGGGGGAGAAAGAGGAAAAAGAGGGATTGGATAGCAATGGGAGTAATTTAATATATGGTCTGCCAACGAATTCTAACAACAGTTGGCGGTGTGTTGATCCGGACTCGTTTCTGTTGGGTCATGGAATCAATAAACCCTTTGATTGGGCTCTGAGAAAGGTTTGTTTGGTCGCATATTGGGCGGCTCTAAAACCTATCATGGTAGTGGTGATGGTCAACAGAAAAGAAGCCCAATAAGAAGACAAAGAAAGAAGTGAAAACGATGCTGAGATTGAGATTGATTACCCAACTGGAGAATGACAGAGAGATTCGAGAGCCCAAAGAAATTGAGGCAGATTTGGTAAGTGGAGAAAGACAAAGAGACCAAGAAAATGGAAAAGAGACATGCAATCCAAGTTAATGAACAAGAGGGTATGGCAATATGCCTTTTTAATACTTACTAGGGGAGTAAACACTTCTCAGAACCCACCATTCGAAGTTGAGGGCTGAGGATCTTCTAACCCCAATATTTACCAACAACGGTTCTCAGCTTCCAAAATGCATCAAGGAGAAGCTTGAATCTAAGGAAATTGATGGAGATCCGAGTCTTTATGAGGATGAGGCTAAGAATGGACAGTCAATAAGGTTCTTGAGGCAAAGAAAAACAGAGTCCAGTAGAGCAGAACATGCGATTAAAGTTAGGGCGGAAACAAAGGAATGAACCAGAGGCATGGTGTAGAGGCATGGTGTAAATAGGACAATTAAATAAATCAAGAAATCGCTCACAAAATTAGGGCTAATATATTGGGATAATGCCAGAATCATTCATAAAGGAGGAAGTAAGACAGTTGAGTTAAACGAAAAGGTTGATTTAATAATCATGATGCAACAGGGCCAGACGAGAGCCCACGTCCCCAGCTGAAGGTGAAAGAGCATCCAGTGATATATCAGTGGAGGAGAAAGAGGACAAGGAGGGATTTCATAGCACCGGAGCAATCTAATATATGGTTTGCCAAGGAAGCCTAACGACAGTTGGCAGATTCAAACTCGTCTCTGTTGGGACATGAATTCGACTACAAACAGTTCCGAGAAAGGTTTGTTGGGTTGCATAATGGGCCACTCTACAACCCATCAATGTTGTGGCGATGCTCATCAATGGTTTGTTGGGCCACTCTACAACGTCAAGCTTCCCAACTTCCAAAATGCATCAAGGAGAAGCCTGAATCTAAGGAAATTGATGGAGAAGCCTGAATCAGGATGAGGCTAGGAAGGCCCGCTACAATTGCACCACCGTCAATAAGGTTCTTCAGGCAAAGCAAAACAGAGCAGAACATGCGATTAAACTTACGGAGGAAAGCAAGGAATGAACCAGATGGATCAACTGATAGACATGAGGTAAACAAGCCGATTAATTAGGGTTAATCTATTGGGAGAGTGCCCTAATCATTCCTAAGGGAGGCGAATAAAAGTAACATAGTGGGGTTAAACGAGACACTTCATTTAATAATCATGATGCAATAAAATGTTTTAAACATATAAACACGGAGTCCACGAATAGCTATATTTAGTAAACACGGTTAATCTACTGACAAGAAGAGAGGCAGAGCCATCACTGTATACCTAGAGTTGTACATTAAAGAAGGGCTTGAACATTATCAACGAGATATAGAAAATATCTCAAATGGAAATTGCGATCTTCATCACTCTCAAGAAATTGCTTCTCATACCAGAAATCAGATGAAGTAAGAATATCGTGTACCTGAAGTCAGAAACCCTCAACTCCAGGGGACGAACCAGATCCAGTTACCCTTTGAAGTTGTTTTTGAATTATGGTTAATCTACTCACAAGAAGAGAGCCAGAGCCATCTCTGCATACCTGGAGTTCGAAATTATAGCAAGGTTCGGACATTATCAACAAGAAGAAATAGAACAGATCTCAAATGGCAGTTGCTATCCTCATCACTCGAAAAAAATTCAATAAGAAAGAAATTAGGTAATCAAGAAATTGCTTCTTACACTCAGAATCTTCAAATAACTGCAGAGAATGAACCAAATCCAGCTGCCAAATCTAACTGCCTCCTCTTCCTCTATCGCATAACCCCGCGATTCAGACACAGACAGACACACAAACGCCAAAACATCAAACACAGACCGAGACTCGAACACCAAACCACAGGCAGACTCAGACAGCGAACCCAAGAGACATAGCAGGCCATGGATAGAGGAGGGAGGAGGGAGAATATGTTGAAATTGTGTGATATTTGAGGTGTATATATACACTCCCTCTCAACGGATAGTTGAACCACCATTACCAACGGCTTACATTATCCATATCTTCGATGTCAGATGATTTCGTTTCCAAAACCAAAAAAGCACACTCTGTTTTTGGTTCATCCTCTTTCAATTTAAATTCGTGCTTTTAACTTTTTCAATACTTTCCTTTTATTGGCTTTTCATTTTAACTTCGCTTTTAACACTTAATCATATATTCTGTTATGTGCATGGTGGGTGGGTCGAGACTCGAGAGTCTGGCATTGAGGTTGTTGAAGTGGAAATCAGTTGAAGCAGGTCTAAAATTTGAGTTTTTTAATTGAAATTGTTGGAATATAAAATTCAAATTAGCTTTTTAACTAATTAGAAACATATTAGATGTAACTAGGCAAGTGGAAATCAGTTGAAGCAGGTCAAAAATTTGAGTTTTTTAATTGAAATGGTCTGAATATAAAATTCAAATTAGCTTTTTAACTAATTAGAAATATATTAGATGTAACTAGGCATAAGGGGATAAATCACATTCAATATTTTCTGAATTTTTACTCTTTAACTCTAGCAAGGTAAATATTATTGAAGAAGTATTGCTTGAATCCCTATTTTCCTAATGCTCATTGTATGCTCTCTTTGTAACTTTCTAGACCTAAATTGAAATCTAGGGAAAATTCTAACTTTAAGGTGGATTGTCAAATGATCCAAGACTGGACTTAGTGCATGGACTCTCTTGCCTTGGTCATGTAAATCAGTTGTAATTAGCCAACATTTTTTCTAAATATAACTACAAATTCAAAATGGAGGGTTATTAATAGGACTAGGGATTTTGAGCTTCTTTTTTAGTTGCTCGGGCCTCTTTTAGGTTCTTCTGAGTTATTTTCCAACTTTTTCCTGCATGTAATTGGTCAACCTTGGTTCAATTTAGGAAACCTTTATGCCCTAGCCTCTTGGTTCATAGTCTCTTTGGCGTCTCAAATGTTTTGGTTCCCTCGAGAATCAAATTATTATGAGCTCTTTCTGTGTATCAACCAAACCCAATAATAGTTTTGGCAATGTCTCATTTTATGTTCTTGAGACAAGAATTTCAACTAGGCTCCTAGGAAAGAAGTTGTTGTTTACAATTCTATAGTGTGAAGTTTATGAAACTAATAATAAAATCATTTTATAGGCTCTCAATTCTTATGATACCCCATGGTTATCCCTTCTAAATCTGGTCCTACAAAGAGATATATAAAATTTTATTTTTTTCCTCATTTCTCCCTTCACTCTTTTCTGGAAGTTCACCATGCCTCAAGGATGATGCTCTCATGGGAGAAGAGGTCACCACAATAGTAGGGGCACATCAATATTCCAAGAAAAAACGACAACATAACATTCACCATATATTTATGAAAACAATATACATCCATGGATCCAAAGGGAAATTGAGGATAGTGAGAGGGAAGCTAGAATTGAACATCAATTCAGTGTAAATGAGGAGGTCTCGAAGAATATTGGAAATTGGAAATCATATACATGTAATAAAAGATCAAGGATTACCAAACACATAAAAATGGTGGACATCAACTGATAACTAAAAATCGTAATGCCAATGACAATGGTTGAACAATCAAAGGAGCAACTAGAGATTTTTCTATGCATGGATGAGATGTAGAAGAAAATTAGAAAGATGGAAATCAAACTAACAAAAATGACAAGGAATCTTTCCAATCTTAAATTCACATATTCTGAAGAGGATACAAGCCCAAATGTCATAATCTAGGTGGATTCA
>APFE030496350.1:2290-19762 GCA_000404065.3 Pinus taeda
CGGTATTGGCCCGTGGTATTGCATGTATGAGTCATATATAAAGGATAGAGACTCCTTGCGAGGAGCATCGTGTCTTATTTTGTAATCGAGCTCTGCTCTATTGGAGTTTGCCCCCTCGAAGAGGCAAGTGAACATTACTCTATGAATAATAAAATCATTTATATTCTGTGTTTTGGGTATCTTTTCTTCGCATATTCTATGTTCTTGGTATCTTTTCTTTGCATATTCCATATTTGGGTATCATTTGCAGATTAAGAGCATAACATCAGCCTCCTCGTATGTATAATTTTCTTGGAAAGGAGGTATTTCCTGCTGGTCTGGACCTTTTAGGTCCCTTTGTTTTATTTGGGGTTGATTTCTCTGATAGTTTGGATTCCTTATTTTCCCAGATTGATTTTCTCTCCGAGGAGCCCTATGAGCTATACTGATTATATCCATCATTTTCTCTATTGTTCTTAGTATACTATCTAATTTATAATCAGCAGAAACAAAAAATGAAGGTTCATCTTTTATTGTTACTCTTTTTCCAGCCTTTAACTTAGCTTTCTTGGCTAATAAATTAGCCTCTACTTTAAGTGTGTTTTCTTGAATCTCCTCTAAAGTTGTGGGATCTCTTTCTCTCAGTTGATAAGCCATATGAACATCAAATCCTTCTGGGAAATGTATCAGGGCCAAGCCCGGGGGTGATTTAATGGCGGTAGGAATTGCATTGTAAACCCTATTAAGTTTGTCACAATACTCTTCTACAATTTCATTGGGTCCTCTCTTAAGGTTTTTATAATAATTAAGGATTTGTAGAGGACTCTTTTTAATTTCCCACCTAATTAGGAAAATTGGTGAAAAACAGTGAGGTCACTTATACTACATGATGCTAAGTTTTTGAACCACTTTCTGACTTCTCCACCTAAACTCTAAGAAAACAACCTTAGTTTTACATTATTCTCATCTACTTCATGAAGATTGAAAAATCCATTCATCCTATATATCTGTTGTTGGGCAGTTACAACAATGTTACCATCAAATTAGGGAATCCTAGTTTGATAGTCTTGGGGCATGTCATGCGATTGAGCAAGTAAAAATAGGGGTGCATAAGGAGCATCCATGATATTTGGTCTCAAGGGAGGAGAAGATATAGGATTTGTTGGAATTAATTGAGTTACTACTTGTGATACTACTAGATGAGTAGTATAAATTACAGAAGAGGTAGGGCCAGTTAATGTTGGATGAACTCATTGGGAAGATGAAGTGGATGCTGCAATGGTAAGAGCAAAAAGATCAACAGACTATTGTATGTATGCTTGATGTATATCTTGATCAAGGGTTGAAACAAGATCTTGCAGTTTTTCAAACTCAAGAAGGGCTTATTGATCCATATTAGGTTCAACAAATGGTCTTATTGGTTTATATGGTTGAAGAATGGCTTCATCAACCCCTATCTGATCAAAAAAAGATTCAGACTTAGTCCTGAAAAGACTATGTTCGAAAGGTAGGTCGAACTAAATATCTTGAATGGTATCAAGGATTTTAGGAAAAGAATTGGCCCTTGAAAGGAGGCTATTGCTTCCTTGGCTTTCAACTAAAATTCTCCTTTTGAGTATCCTTTTAGGATTGTTTAAAATTTTAGGTGGATCTAGGTTAGGATTGGCTCAAGCATAAATTATTTTTGGAGCTAGATCTTCAAAAAAATAAAAACAACCTCTAATCCTTTATTTTCAATGTATTGATCATTAGATTTCTTGAAATAAGGATGAACAAACTAGGGGAATAATCTTATGATGATGAAATGAAGGATCATTTTTTAAGTCCCCAGTATGGTTTCCAGAACGTTAGCACTCAGTAATTTCCTAATGTTGTAGAAGAAAATCACCAAGGTAACCACAAACCAACTTTGGAAGATGGGATCTAGCCTTGCAAGCTTCAGAGAGGGCTTTCTCTATAAGATTTAACTTTGTTTGATTGAATATTAGGCTAGTTATGAAGTTAGAGGTTTGATTTGTATTTGAATGGTTGGTTGATAACTATATTTCCATTGGGCTATGGAGTCTATTACATAAAATACAAATTAACTGTAGTATCTACAGATAGATCTCATAGGGAAAGGTAGCCAAACCGAATGGATTATTTAAAGTATGTGAAGTGGACAAGAAGAACATATTAAGGTTCACTTTAAAATATAGACCATTGTTACCTAAATTCTATATTCAAAGATCAGAAGAAAACATAGAAATTGTTCGTAGCTGGGTGCAGAGTGTAGATTTAAACAAATTCTACCCTTTATTTATGTATTGAATAATTCATATTTAGAAAATAAATATGTGTTATAAACAGAGAAGTATAAACACATAACATAGATAGATGTACTTCACCACCAACTCGACACATGAATCCTGTGAAAGAGCTTCTGTATTACTTGGAAAATCTGTTGATGCTTTAGAAAATATACAATAGTATTCTTCATACAAAAACCAACCTCTATTACTTCAACAATTGAAGTATTTATAACTAATTAACAAAAATAGCATGTCAGGATGATGAGTATGCATCTACAAAATAATAGGATGGAATTAAGCTAACTTATTACAATGAAATTAGGGAAAACGAACTATCTGAAGTGGTGGCACTAAAATGGTGGAATAGTTGTTTATCTGGCACTCAAATTCTACATGTGTTGTAACGTTAGTTGTGCCACTGAAACTACCTTTTACTCCAATAACTCATAGATTTTATCCCAACGTTGTTCACTCGAGATATTCATCTTCATCAACTTCTTGTACACTTTGTCAACTTTAGTATATTTGGCAAATGTCTGTTGGGTGATGAACAAGTTCGGATTTACATATTGAATGTCAAGATCGTATGACAATTTTCCCAGGAATGCCTTTCCTGTCATAATGAGTCTTCCAGCTATAAATTTTGAACTATCTCTTGCCTTGGTCATAATCTTCTCACTATAATCTTACCATGTACTGAGCTTGTCATTAATCACTAATAGGTTTGGAAGTCCTTTCTTGTAGAGAGGCCCCAGCTTGGCGAAGAATCTTTGTATACATGTGTTCATATTTCGACCCTTCTCTTCAACTTGTCTCATAAGATTTCTTTTAGTCAACACTTTCCTGACTTCCAAAATTGTTTCAGTCCTGTCTTTAATTTCCAACTCTTCCAATTCCTGAAGTTCTTGGAATTTAGAAATTTGATAAGCTCAGTGGCTTCATTTGGCTTATCTCCTAGTTGCTTTCCGGCTTGCTTGATAGCTTCATTAGACTGTTCAATCAACTCTTGTTGTCCAAAAATAATTTGGATTGAAGGCCAAATGTTCTCCATGTCTTCATTGATCCTCTTCTAGATATTTTCCTTTAATTGTGCCAATGTATTGCCCATGGCACAATCCTTTTCCATTTTCTACAATCTTTGGGACAATGTCTGGAACTTCTATGTTTCTGTCATGTAGGCATTTTCAAGCCTTATACTCTACTCCTGTAAAATATTTGCCTCTAACTTCAGCTTCTTTAGCTCTTCTTCCTGTATAGACATATTTCCCATAGATTGAGCTAACTTAACTGAGTCAACAAATGATGTGGGAAACACGGTAGAATATGATGTTCCTACTATCGTGGTTGCTGCAGGGACACATTTTTGTAGTAGAGATGCAATGGGAACTGCATCAAGAGGAAAAACTACAAGCTGTGAACTCTGTTCCTTTTCTTTCATTAGTTTTTCCATTTCTACTTCCATTGCTTTGACCTGTGCACCTTGCTCCACTAGAAGCTTCAACATCTCTTCCTTTTGTAGCTCTGTCTCTCCAAGTTCCTTGTCCTGGGGGTCTTTTGTTACTGGCAGCTTCAATTACTTCTTTAAGGATACTATGTCAACATTTTTATTTCTGATTATCTCCTTAATGGATTTTGAATTGTCTAGATCAAAACCATCTTTGACCATCATTTCCTCCAAGTATTTGATTCTGCTATCTTTGGCAAGTGAGGAAACTTTATCCAATTTGAGCTGAGACTACACATTATTTCAAATGAGTTGTATTTTAGAGGCAGTGATAGAAGTCTGTGTGAAAGTAGAGTATACCATTTCTCTAGCTTGCTTGTGCATATCTATTTGATATAAAGGATGGACATATTTAACCTCAAATTCAAAATTACTCTGTTTGAAATCTGTTGTTGACTTTGGTTGAGGGACCTAGGCATGCAATAATGCCATAAGAATCCTTCCCTTCTCTGTATCATATGCTGAGGTGAGTCTGTGCTGGATGGAGGAATATTTATGCTTGAATTGAGTTTATATATTATCGTGAATGGCTTCATTCCTCTGTTTAATCTCCTTGTATCTCTAAAAAATGTCCAACTTCCTCTACTCTGTGGATGTTTTTGGTGTCTAAGGGATGGTGGCTAGAATATATTTAATAGCCAAGGATGATGGGGACTCTATGGTACCACTATCCAACTTAAAAGTCTTCAAACCTTATAGCACAATAGTGCCTTGTGTGTCCTCTAGTGATGGGAAGTCTTTTTCGGAGCCTGTTTTAATCTTCTTAGTGTATATTTTGAACTCTTTAGTTGAGACTTCTATGAATAATGGAGAATCATCCTCTCTTGGTCTCTTATCTAGTTTTTCCCTGGGTATGGGAGTCTCTGAAGTTGTCCTGGAAGGTACCTACTCCTCGGCCTCCTGCAATGTATTTTCTACCCAAGTGTCTTGGTTCATATATTTCTCTATTTCTGGCCTTTGAGTATGCACATAGGGTGTGGATTTTTTTTCCATTATTAACTTGGAAAATACCCCAAAGGGGTCATAAGACCAAGTGGAACTCAGAGGGAAGTTCATTTGTTTCAGTAGGAGGTTTGCTTCCTCTCCTGCTTCTCTACTATTGCAGATGAAGGGTCATATCTATGTTTTGATCCGGAACTGAGATTTCTTTTTGGCTACCACGAAATGGATGTTATCAGAATGAATTATTTGCCTGATGTACTCCAAGGAAAATATTCTCATTGTAAAATACTTAGACAGATTTTATGGTGGCAACTCTGAACCATACACTCTAATTTCTGTGAATGACTGGTAAGGATACAAGTCCCCTGTTTTGACCTATTCACTGAGCTGCAAAACCTTCTGAACGTCTTCATTAATCCTTGGAACCTGCTAACCACTCAACAAACAAGCTGTTAGATACACAAACTGGTCTATGAACTCTGAGAAGCTGAATTCCTGTCATTGTATTCTGACCAAGGAAGTCCAGAAAATAATAGATTGAGGCTCTCCTTGTTGATCAAGTTTCTGCACTGAGAATGGAAACTTATATGTTTGAAAAAACATAAACATATACATGAGAATTGATGAATCTGAACATTCCTTCAGTTAAAAACTGAAGGAATTGTTCATGAATTATATTTGCTAAGAAGTGACCATATTCAAAGGTGACTAATGGTCCTTCTTCTAAGGAAAGGATGGATAGAAATCCTAGAATAGGCTCATCTATCCACTCGTCTGAATAGTAACCAAGAATGGATGACAAGACAGAGATAATTTGTCTTTTCATTTGATGGGGGATTTTTCTTAGAGAGTTGAGAGTCTTCGAGGAAGATTTCAAAAATGGCAGCCCTCTGGGGGAAGGTCAATTTTTGGGAAATTTATCTGAGAGCTTCAAGGGAGAAAGGGGAGGGGGAATCATAGTGGTGAACCTGCAACATTTTATTAATGTTGTTAGCTCTGATGATGAAGAGAATTTCACCATCTGGGGAGATAATTGCCCTCTTGCTTGTAAGGTAAGAGGCTTGGCATCTTAGAAATAATTCTGGAAAATGATAGGACTGAGGGACAACAAATAGAGGAAGTCTGGATTGCCATAGGTGTATCTCATTAGATTGATCAAGAAAATTATCCCGAAACTAGCTGCGTCATTCGAAGAGGTCAAATCCACACTGTGTTTTGGAAATTTTGTAATCTATGTCTGCGATTGGAATATGGTCTAAGTCGATAGGGGGACTGAGCATAGGATTGACTACAAAGGTGGACTTAGGTGCCATTGTAGTTGTAGAATGAACAAAGGAAGGGTGTAACATAAGGATTTGGCAATTTGTTTGATAACTGGTGGGAACTGATAGTGGCAAACCTCTGTAAATTTACCAAAAACAAGCAATAGAAATGTCGTTGTAAGATAAGAGCACAACAAAGGTAAGAACAATGTTCTTGAGGCAAAGAGATAATAGGTGTGATTGCAGGTGAAAGTTTGATTTAATTAGCCACAAACAAGCTTTAACTATTGGATTAACAGTGTTATTAGGTCATTAGTTTCTGCAACAGACATGGCAAATGGAAATAAAATTTATGGAGGGTGCAACAGTCATGAACGTGGCAACTGGGGATTGGTGGGCGAGTGGCACAGGAGTGACGAAAGTAGGGACAAGTGGTATGATGGGAGTGGGAGCTATGACAGGACATGGAGGCGACACTTGGCATGAAGGAAGATTAAGGTGGAATGACAATACATCTTTCAAGGGGGGGGGGGCAAGTGGTATCTGGTGAGTGGGGCGGTGGGGGATGGGGGGTGGGGGGGTGGGAGGGGGGGGGTGGGGGTGGGCGGTGGGAGTTTTGAAATCACACGATGTTGACACGTAAGGGGGCGGTAAACTACTTTTCAAAGCCCCCTATTATTAAACATTATCGCTTAGGGGAGGATCTGAAACCTATCATGGGTCGTCGGATCAATGTTATGGGAGATCGGGGGTTCGTGAAATGGGGGAGGTTAACATCGAAGGGCCCCGTGACATTATTTCAGGTGCATGCATAGTAACCCAAAGTTGAAACTTTGGATAATGAAGCACTTCAGACTTATTACATCAAAAACCTTTATTTTCATATCCTAATGCTATTCTAAAGCAAATGAGGGTGCATTTAAGCAAGCAAACCCTTTCAATTTTGTCATGCTCAGAGATAAAGAATATTTTTTTCAAACACTAAACTAATCTAATCAATTAAATTAATCTAGAGTAAACAATTGGATTAACTTTATTCACCTATTCTACCTATCTAATCTTAGCCAAGATTAACTATTTGGCTATGTTATTCACTCTAACCTAATTAACATAAATTGAAATCGGCTTGAACATGATTAAACTGTATGTCTCAAGCAAAAAGGGATTGTGGCAATTTAAACAAGTTGCACACAATTTCATGAATTTATTCTTTACAAAGCCAGAAGGCTATTAGTGGCATTTAATCTAGCATCACTTTCACATTTATTCATTTTTTGTGGGGTTCATTTATCATTTCTTTTCTTTTTCCTCTTTTTTTCTATTTTTTGTATTTTTACCCTCTTTTCATTTTTTGTTTTCATTTTTCTATCTTTTTTTGGAAATCATTTGCAAAAATCTTTATTATTTATAATCTGAAATACTGAAAGAAATTATTCAATGATCAACTGATCCTATAAATTATAAGACCCTAACACACGTTAGGCTCAATTAATATATATTGAGCATGGTTTCATTGTTTTCTATTGATCATGGCTATTTAACTAGTTTATTCTATTATTATTTTTATGCTGCATTGCATATTGTCTTTAGTTTTGATGATATGAGGTTCCACCCATCCAGTATCACGGTAGGTCATTACTATGCTTAGTAACAAAGGTGACATTTTCCATTGTTGCCTCTTTAAGTGTTCGTTAAGGGGCACGTCTATAAGCTTCAATGGATAGGCAATGTTTTTAGTGGCACTTGTCCATAAGGGAGCCTATGAATGTCCCTAGAAGCCTAAAATTATAAATCTAAAGAGATAGACTTGAGTTCAGTTAAGAGAGATGGAGAAATGGTAAAATGGCTAAGGACACAGAGTTAACTAAGCATGATACAAAAATATCCCTATCTGATGCCATGAATATTTACATCACACAATGCTAAAATTGCCAAGTGGTAATAGTAAGGGAGGATTTGTAGATAGAAGGTGTGGGATTAGAGTTTACCCAACACCCACCACCAAAATATTTCTCATGCCACATAGGTTTAAAATTTCATTGAGCGGGAGTGGATGGAACTATAGGTGGGAAGTATAGGGCACGATGAGAAGTTTCTTATCAATTAAGCGGGGAAATGTTCATCCCATGGAGTAGAAGGAAACATGCTTCAAGAAGAAAGACCATGTGTTAAGTAACGTGGATTGGTTGAAAGTGATCATAAATCATATAGCAAGAATTTTTGGTTTTACACAAAGGTTGGGAGCTATTAGGTCCCAAACTAGGCTAAGCTAGTAAAAAAACCTAGGCTAGGGTAGGCTACATGGTTGTCACATGGGTACATGACATGGTGGAGTGGCATCATGAGGATTGGAATGGGTGATGACGTGGACTCCAAGATTAATGTGTCACCAAGAGCACATGTGGTGGTATTTGATGCTGTCACCTAGAATAGGGGCATTATGTGTCATGAAAGGGAAATCTGACGTGGTTTAGAGCCAAGTCATTGTGGATTGCATGTCCCTGGAGAGGACAACAGTGCATCTTGTGCTAACATTATTTCTTTTAAAGCGTAATTTCATACCAAAAACATATACTTTCCCAAATTTTTGTCAAATGTTTTTTTACTAGTGAATGCCAATAAATGAGCCTCTTCTATGAAGACTACCACAAAAAAAAATTCTAAGACATCACATTCTAGGAAAAAATTCTTAGTGAAATCAAGCACTACAAAGACTGGAGTATAACATATGATTCCTTTAAGGAATGAAATACCTATCTTGTTCCATTGTTCCATGAAAATGAATTCTTCTTGAGTATGGTATTTATGGGGTTGCATTGCACCCATAATTATTTACAAAAATTTTAGTGTAGCTATTTGTTCCCAAGGAACCATATAATTTTTTTAGGGTCTTGGTTTTTTATCAATATTTTATAGCCTAAAGTTTCCTAAGATCCATTTGCACCCCTATCCATTAACCACTTGACCTAAGTATTACACTTGAAAAGTGCCAAGATTCATCTGGAGTGCTTTAGGAACAATTGGTGTCATAAAGTATATGTATATTTTTATCAACATGTTTTTCATGTACCTCCCAAGATCTGTTATAAGTCAAGATATCACCAAAGAATACCAACACAAATATGCAGAATAAAGGTTGAAAGACCTTATCCATGAGGCTTGTAGAAGTGGGAAGTCCATTACAAAGACCAAAAAGCATCACTAAAAATCCATAATAATCTTCATGTCTAAGGAATGAAATCACACAAATGTTTACCTCATTTATCTAGATTTAGTGATACCCAAAGTGAAGGTCCATTTTGATGAAGAACTGAACTAGGCATCGTGAAGATCATCCCGAATGTCATCAATAATTGATATGGAAAATTTGTCTTTGACCACCAACTTATTAAGAGCACAAAGATAAAGAACATGAAGTATTTTATTATTTCTTCAATACCATTACAATTGGGGATAAGTAAGAATTAGTACTAGGGCATATTCAACTATTGTCCAATAGTTCCTAAATATTCTATTAAATATAAGTTTTTAATGCAAAAGGATGTCAATAAGGATGCATATTGGTTGGTTAACTACCTAGAATCAATGGGATACTACGATCATGCTCAACATAAGGAGGTAAGTCATGGATTTTTTCAAATACTTGTTGAATCATTATACAAAATCAACTGTAAACCAATTCGAATTTCTTATGGGGTGATATCCATGACTTTGATGGTGTTAAATTGGAAAATGATGTTTGAGTAGCCTTTATTAAAGAACTTTTCACTACAAGGACAAAGAATGATTTCTTGGGGGCTAGACTATAGACTTTTGCGGGTGTGTGTATGACCCTCATTATTGAAGCTCATATAAAAAATCCATTATATCTTAATCCATTACTCACAACCATTATTCTTTGAGAACTACATTATATCATTGCATTTGAATAGTGGACATGAGTATTCCACTAATATTCTCACATTTACCACCACATTTCATCATAAATCCACTTAGGTATCATGATTTGAAAACCATGCACCACATGGACATCACAATATGTGCCTTCAACAACTCAACGATGAACACTAGGTGTTACCATTTCAACTAAGACAATTATCTTTCTATGCTTGATATAATCAACCAACATCAGGGTGTAGGTTGCTAAAATTCTTGATAAAGCGTAAAGGTAATATTGAGGTTCCTAGCAAGGGGATTCTTGGGTGATTTTGTTAGGTTGAGGAAGTTACTCTCTACTAGATCCAAATAGCATAACTTCCTTTGCAATATCCTTGGACATGCCAAGTTAGGTCATGTCTATGACAAATAGTTTGTATTCCTTATATTTAGGCCCTTTGACTCATTTTTTATCATACTAATAGTAAAGATATAAACATTGAAATTTAGTTTCTTCTACCAAGGTCTACTTGTTGAAACACAATAATTGGGAAGTAATTGGATTAGTCACAAGCGCAAAATATGAAGGAATACATATCTATTCAGATCAAATTTAGTGAAGTGAGGCATTGAAGTGTGAAAACATTCAAAAAAGGAGTGGTCATTATTGTGACCTTCTTCCTCATCAATATATTTACCCATAGTAGATCCTTCACTTGAGAAGTTCTGACCCTCATCATGTTTACCTTCCATCTTCACAATCTTATCAAAACAAAGGCTAGATTTTGCAATGAAGGAAGATATATCAATCTCTAATGTACTCACTTACTCATTGACTGAGAATGTTCCCTAATAAGGAAAGCGGTTAAACTATTTTCTTTACTTCAACCATCGCCGACATGTTGAGGGTTGTGACATGAGACCGATGGGTCTGCAGAAAAGGTTATCCAAGATCTAACCCCATATTATCAATGTTCCAAGAGGAATCTAAGGAGATGGATCACGCGCAACTATATTGAAGGATCCACTTTAAAAGGGTGCTAGAGAGTTGCACCATGATGATTAATGTCATGCAACAAGTCCTTTGAGCTAGCTCTCTTGTAATGGTATCAATGGGCCACATTTTTTTTTCTTTAATACAATAGCAGTATTTTTCCTATAAAAAAATTAGTGTACTGATAAAATTCTCAAATTCTTGGTATTACAAATTATTATGGCAAGAGGTGCTCTCCAACATAGTATGGAAAAGATATTGTAATGTCTTGTCTTGTCTTGTTAAACATTTTGTTGGAAGGTCGTGTCCTATCTAATTAAACATTTTAAACAAGAAAAATTACATAAAATAAAAATTAAAATAAATAATAATAATAAAAATATAATATAATTATAATTATTAATAAAACATTTTTAACTTGACAAATTACATAAAAATAAATTTAATTCAAATTTAAAATAAATTATAATAAGAATTAAAATAAATCTAAATCCATCATAACTATAAATTCACCAAATAACAAAAAAATCAAAATTTTACAAAAATTATAATTTACATAAATCTTAAAAAAATAGAAAAATAAAAAATAAAATACTATGATTTTAGAAAAATGTCATACATTTCTAAGTTTCCAATAAAATACTTAATGTAATCTCCTATAATAAAATACTTAATCTAATCTCTTATAATACCACCGAAGAAAAATAAACATTAACTTTCACTATATCACCTAATTCCTTAGTATGCAATAGTGATATCCCTCTCCTAACTTAATTCCCTAGTATGCAATAATCATATTCCTCTCCTAATTTAAAAAATTGAAGGTAAGGAGTACACTTTCCATCATTGCCACTACCATGTATTGGATTCCTATTACCATGTATGAGTGATAATTGGACCACATCGTTGGTCAAGTGAATATGTGAAGGTGAATATGACAAATTTTTGGTTCATATTCATTAAAAAAAAAGGGCAAAACCTTCCTAAGAACATGGAAAGAGAAATGGTATTTATTAAAGAGGTCTGGTCAAGACTAATATGAGTGGAGAGATTCAATTTTTTTGTGTAATTTTTTTAGGAATTGATATTATTTAAATATTTGTATAATTATTTAATATGAGTGGATAAATTAAATTTTTTGTGTAATTTTTTTATGAACTGCTATTATTTAAATTATTTTGTATAAATTATTTAATTATTTTGTTTTAATATATATATATATATGAACGATTCGGATGACCGACAAATTACACATCATACTGTATTATAAAATAAGCCTCCTAACTCAACCAGAAAAATACCTATCTCCTTGTAAAATTGACCTCTGAAAATTTGGATGTGTCATTTATAAAATCATCTTTAAAATAACGATAATAATTGTGGCGAGCTCACGGTAGCTCGATTGGTCTAAGGCCTTTGCCAAGTGGTTGGCCCTCACCACCCTATGTTATAAGGGTGTTTTTAATTTTCTAAAATATTTTAAATCAAATTCCAATGAGAATGGTTTTAATTTTTTAAAATATTCTAAATCAAGTCTTAATTTTCTAAAATATTTTAAAATATCAATGAAGATGGTTTTAATTTTCTAAAATATTCTAAATCAAGTCTTAATTTTCGAAGATATTTTAAATCAAATCCCACTGAGGATGGTTTTAATTTTCTAAATCCAGAAATAAATAAATATTGATTGGCAATGGTGGGCCACGTTGTAGAGGGTCTGCCTCCTGAGTGCCTCTCTCCGCTTTTCATTTGACTCATTAATTTATCTGGCGTCATTCATCATTCATTCGATTTGTCTTTACTTTCTTTTCTTAATCTTTTTTGAACATTTTTATACTTCCAACATATATATATACTCTTACTTTTATATATAAATAATTTTTTAACCAAAGGGCTACTTTAAAAAGTTGGCCAAAAGCAAGCTAAAATTATTCTATTAACCTTACATTGAATTTAAAAATAAATAAATCAATCGAAAGTATAACATTTACTTTATGGATTTATGCGTAAAGTGTAAGGAACACACCATCACTTCTATAGCATATGCAAAACCTTAAGAAGGGTTGGTGTTGTTTCCTTTTGGGTTTTAAAAATATATTGAAAATATGTGAATTTTAATATATAAATGATATTAATATATTATAAATTTAAATTGATTATTTAATTGGAAAAAATATTTTATATTGTTTTTTATTATTTAATAAAAATAAATTAATATATAAATTAAATTTAAATAATGGAAAAGTTTTCATGGATATATGTTTATGTTGGATGGAGCCATGAGGAGTAGATGCTAAGCTCGCAATTCTCATTTTTATTTAATAAATTAGATTCTATGTTCTTTTTTATGATTAGTCAACTAAAAATGAAAATGAACTAGCTAATTCTTTTTTAACAAAATTTATGGTGAAAGTGGTAATCAGGAAAAAAATGCACCATACAGTAGTCATTATCATCCATGTCCCTCACATGTGGTTAAACAATTGGAAATGAAAATGACAAATCTTGATTCTTTTTTAATAAAAAATGAGGTTAAAAAAGATAACAAGAAAAGAGATGTTCCATATAAAACACATTATAAGGGACATGTAGTTAAACAATTGGAGATGAAAATGACAAATCTTGATTCTTTTCTGATGAAACTTAAAGTTTAAAAGGGTAACAAGAAAAGATATGTTTCATATAAAATGCATTATTATTTAGATTCTATATTCTTTATATGTATTTATAAGTTAGATTTTTATGTCTTAGTTAGTCACATGAAAATGACAAATCTTGATTTTTCCTACTCTAAACAAATGTGCTATATAAAATATTAATCGAATTAAAATTAATTATAACATAAAAAATTTAAAATATGTTGTAAAAAATGATAATAATGATAATAAGAACAAATGCGTTATATTAAATATTAATTAAATTTAACAAAATTGAAATATATAATATATATATATAATGTTTTTAGATTTGTATAGTGAAATAAGTTATAAAATTTTGGAAAATTCGCAATAATCATATAACATTTTTGTCAATATTTTGGATCGGTAATTGGATCTATCCAAAGAGTGTTTTACAAACAAATCACTGATGTTGCAATGGGGTCTCCCTTGTCCACCATTGCAGCCAACTTTTTTATGATTTTTTTTGAAAAGAGAGCTTTCAGTCATACCTCCTAAAGCCTAAGAGATGTAAAAGATATGTAGAAGATAGGAGCATGATTTTCCCTCACGAGAAGGAAGAAATAAAGAAATTCTTCGAAAACCTTAATTGTATTTCAAAGGACATCAAATCCACTATGGAAGTGGAAGAGGATAATAACATCCCATTTATGGACATTGATTCATAGGAAGCAATATAGAAACCTTGGCCACAAGGTCTACTTGACGAAAATGAATATATAGAGTTACCTCCATGCAAACTCTCGTCACCATCCCACTAATTCAAGAACACCTTAGCCATGAGAGTTATTAGAGTTTCTAATGGAGACCACCTAGAATGGGAAAAGATCTACCTTGCCAAGGTTTTTAGGAGCATTCGTTACAAGAATAAAGATATTAAGACTACAGTAAGAGGAGTCGATATTAAAACTATAGTAAGAGGAGTCGTGCATAGAGAAGAATATGAACCTCATTCTAGAGGAAAACCCTAGGTAAGATATCTCGCATTTCCTACATTAAGAGATCGTAGATTTTAAGATAGAAAGATTACAACCTCTTTCAAACCCCTTAAAACCACCAAATAGAAAATGAGATTAGTGAAGGACATCCTAAAACAAGACCAACATAAAAGGGTTTATAAAATAAAACGCTCGTATATAAAACGTTACATCGTCGAAACTAGATGATCAATTCAAATAAGGATTAAGAAGCATAAAATTGATATAATGAATCGGTGCACATGCACCTCAACATTAGCTAAGTGTTCCAATAGAATTATACACCATGCATCAATGGAAGACATAAGAATCCTAGCAAAAGAGGATCACTACTTCAAATGTAGAATTTTTATATATAAATAAATTTTTAACCAAAGGGCTACTTTAAAGCGTTGGCCAAAAGCAAGTTATTCTATTAACCTTACATTGAATTTAAAAAAAAAATAATAAAAAAAGTATAACCTTTACTTAGGCTTATGTGTAAAGTGTAAGGAACACACCATCCTTCGATAACATAATGCAAAACCTTAAAAGGGTCGGTGTTTTGTCCATTTGGTTTTTTAAATAATTGAAAAAAAAGGTGAATTTTAATAATTATAAATATAGTTTATATTATTTAAATTTAAATTGATTGTAATGGAAAAAAATTTAATATATTTTATTACTAATAAAATAAATAATATATATTAAAATTTAAATGAAAGTTGATGGAAATATCTCTATGTTGAACGTAGCAGAAAATATATGCTTAAGCCTCAACTTTTATTTGTTATTTATAAATTAAATTTTATGTCTCTTTTTTATGATTAGTCAATTAAAAATGAAAATGACTTAGCTGATTTCTTTTTAATAAAATTTATGGTGAAAGTCGTAACAAGGAAAAAAATGCACCATACAGTAGTCATTGTCATCCATGTCCCTTACATGTGGTTAAACAATTGGAGATGAAAATGACAAATCTTGATTCTTTTCTAATAAAAAATGAGGTTAAAAAGCATAATAAGAAAAGAGATGTTCCATATAAAACACATTATAAGGGATATGTAGTTAAACAATTGGAGATGAAAATGACAAATCTTAAAACACATTATAAGAGACATGTGGTTAAACAATTGGAGATGAAAATGACCAATCTTGATTCTTTTCCGATCAAACTTAAAGTTTTAAAGGGTAACAAGAAAAGTGATGTTCCATATAAAGTGCATTATCATTTAGATTCTATATTCTTTATATGTATTTATAAGTTAGATTCTATGTCTTAGTTAGTCACATGAAAATGACAAATCTTGATTTTTCCCTACTAAAACAAATGTGCTATATCCAAATATAATCAATACAATTTAATTATAACATAAAATTCTTAAATATATTGCAAAAAATTATTAAATAATGATTAAAAGAAACACAATGTCGTTATATAAAATATTTTAATTAATAATTTAATCAAAATTGAAATTGAATTTAAATCTTATATTATATATATATATATATATATTTATATATTTAATAATACAAAATGTTTTTTTGATTTTATAGTTTGAAATAATTATAAAATTTGAAAATGCATAACTTCATATAATAAATTTGTCAATTTTTGAATCGGTAATTGGATATATCCAAAGAGTGTTTTATAAACAAATCATTGATGTTGCAATGGGGTCTCCCTTGTCCACCATTACGGCCAACATTTTTATGAATTTTTCTGAAAAGAGAGCATTTCAATCATACCTCCTAAAGCCTAAGAGATGTAAAAGATATGTAGAATATAGGAGCATGATTTTCCCTCACGAGAAGGATGAAATTAAGAAATTCTTTGAAAACCTTAATTGTATTTCAAAGGACATCAAAGCCACTATGGAAATGGAAGAGGCTAATAACATCCAATTTATGGACATTGATTCATAGGAAGCAATATAGAAACCTTGGCCACAAGGTCTACTTGAAGAAAATGAATATATAGAGTTACCTCCATGCAAACTCTCGTCACCATCCCACTGATTCAAGAACACCTTAGCCATGAGGGTTATTATAGTTTCTAATGGGTACCACCTAGAATGGGAAAAGGTTTACCTTGCCAAGGTTTTTAGGAGCATTTGTTACAAGAATAAAGATATTAAAACTACAGTAAGAGGAGTCATGCATAGGAAAGGATGTGAGCCTCATTCTAGAGGAAAACCCTAGGTAAGAGATCACACATTTCCTACATTAAGGGGTCGTAGACAAAATTCCCAAGATATTAAGAAAGAAGGTTTACAACCTCTTTCAAACCCCTTAAAACCACCAAATAGAAAATGAGATTAGCGAAGGACATCCTAAAACAAGACCAACATAAAGGGGTTTATAAAGTAGAATGCTCGTATATAAAATGTTACATCGTGGAAACAAGATGATCAATTCACATAAGTATTAAGAAGCATAAAATTGATATAATGAATGGGTGCACATGCACCTCAACATTAGCTAAGTGTTCCAATAGAATTATACACCATGCATCAATGGAAGACATAAGAATCCTAGCAAAAGAGGATCACTACTTCAAATGTAGAATTGGAGAGGTTGTTGAAATCATTAAGCATCCTAATAACCTCAATAGGGATGGGGGTGTGGAAATAAATGATAATTGAGTTTCTTTGATTTGCAATGTAAGGCACTGAGCAGTAATGTCGAGTTTTCTCTCCTTCCTTTGTTTTGGTTTTTCTCTTTACCGTGATTTATTCTATGCTTTCCATAGTCACTTACTTTTAGATTTTTTGGGTTTTGTTCAATTGCCTCCTTTGATTTAGTTTTGTTTATTATTTTTTGATATTTTCTTACAGTAATACTTATTTAGTCACCAAATAGATTTATCTTGGACGGTTGGGATGAATGATTGCTATCCTCCCCCCAAGTTCAATTTGCACAAGTGACATGTTGAATTCATATCAAGTATATGTTTTTTTTGTTTCTTTCTTTTTCTTTTTTTTAACGCG
>APFE030496386.1:4216-45720 GCA_000404065.3 Pinus taeda
AAATAATACTGAGAGGGGCGGTGAATCAGTATTATAACATTAATAAGACTTTTTCATTTCCAAACTCTGATTCATATATGTTACTTCCACAACTTCTTATGAATAAGTTAATTGATCTTCAATGAGTGCATTAGAACATTATCAACCATATTATCAGTTAATAGATGCAGTAACATAGAATAGATCATCACACATAAGGCACACACATGAACACCATGATATAAGGTGGAAACCTAATGCGGGAGAAAAACACCTGCTGCAAGTCATCTCAATCTTCTTCTTAATAAGAAAATCCTTTTACAATATTTTGTATTGGTGCAGCCTTATACCAGTACGGGAGCTACAACCCCCTTTGCTCTTGTACTAGCTGCTCCATTTACTAGTACGCAAGCTACTACCTGCTACAATGCTCCAAATATTCCCCTTTGCTTTTGTACTAGCTTAAGTACTAGTACGTAGGTGCCGGCCTACAATATTCTCTCCTCCAAGTACCACGTTTCATCAATTTTCATACTAGATACACTGAAGCACAACACATAATCTGAAAGGCCCACATTTCATCCAATTTTCATACTGGACCCAATGACAACATTGAAGCTCATAGTCAAACAACTTTCTGAATCACCCAATCACTAGATCAATACATATACAATGAGAGTTATCAACTAGATCTAGTCCACCAGGTCATATGAACCTGATCCATTCATCTATCAATACTGAAGCTAATCATAATCATTCAATCAATCACTGCTGTCATCAGAACATAATATTAGAAACCAAACATCACTTCAAAACCCGGAACACAGCAATGATAAACAAGGATAGCTAAGTAGATTTCATGAGAAGTACGCAGCTTCACCCATATAACAGCTGCGTATAAGTACGCACTGCTTCCAATTGCTTCCTTGTGTACGTGCGCACTCTGCCTCACAGACTTCCTGCATCCGTGCGCTCTGTGTCCAATGAACTGCCTGCGCCCCTCCGCATCTGCAGTGCTTCTGGGACTGCGTATCTGCGCACCTGCAGCACTTCTGTGCCTGCGTATCTCTGCACTTTTCTTTCACTGTACTTGCGTACGTGCATATATAGATAATTTCAAGACTTCAAGAATAACCCAGACTGTCAGATCTACAGATCTGAACATGCGCCGAGGAGATATCAACCCATTAGTAGATCCGACTTGTAGTTCTCATGTTTCTCCTTGATTTAGATCTAGCTATCTCTCATAACCGATCACTAGAATTTTAGATCTAGCTTCTTAAGATATTCAACCCAAAAGCATACCCAAGCCAAATGATCTCCTTTGCTTTATATAGGCAAGCTCTTCCTTAAATCATGGATCAATACCACAAACCAAAACCATAATAATACAATACCGTCGGCTAAATACCAAGGGTTAAAGATAAGAAACCCCATGTGTGCGCGCTTTACTACCTTGAAGTGTGTGCACTGGGGGTACGCACCCAATGAATGGGTATCCTGTGGGTATGTACGCACTTTATATAAGACATGCCTGCGGGTCCACACCTTTTGTACGGTGTGCCTGCGTACTCCTTATTTTCTTCAATATTTGAGAGCTGATCATCAATCTTTGCTACTGACCTGTTGTACAGTGATCCATCACCTGTATGGGTTGCCATCAAGGATAACACTTTAGCCATAATGCCAACAATCTCCCCCTTTTGACTTGATGGCAAAGCTTACTTGTGAATTGTCATTTGATCCCTTTTTGCTGTCTAGTAACCCATGCACTCTATCACATCTGATATATCTTCTGAATGTATACAAGTGAGATGATCTTCTATGAGAGGGTTGCCATCAAGTACAACACATGCATCATAATGCCAACATGTTTTTTGTGTTCAAGTTGTCTAATGGATCTCCTTAGGCTTTGTTTTCAAGCATATATTTCAACTATTGATAGGTTGGGTTCCCAATAATGGAAGGTTGATTAATGAATCCATTAATTACATCGTCCTCAATCTGTTCTTTAAAGATAAGGGCTTTGTCAATAGTGAGAGGAGAATGCAAATTACCTTCTTGATATTCGGGTGGGGAACATCTAAATTCATCAGTCGATAGGCTGGGTTTAGCGGGAGGGTATAAAATGAGATTCTTGATGGATGGTCCTTTAGCAATAGTCATACTTCTAGTTCAACACCCTATGTATGCATCTGCAATGGCAAGCTATGGTATTCCTAATATCAAAGGGTGTCCTTCTAGTTTATTTCTAGGATTGAGGACCAAAAAATATATTGGGTATTCCTAGGAATCTACAGAAATAATGCATTCGTCTAAAGTCCCCTTTAATTTTACTATTGATCTGTCAGCCCGCCCTAGCATCATTGGAGTCAGTTTATATCTGGTTATTCCAAGGAGTCCATAGGTTTCAAGTGTTATAATATTTATGGCCGCTCCCAAGTCCACCAAAGTATTTGGAAAATTATATCCTTAAATCTGTATAATAACTACATGGTTTCCAGGGTCATCATATTTAATGGGCATTAGTTTCCCCAGGATGAGATTAAAGAGTTTCCCTAAAACATGTACTGTAGGAGGGTCTTTTTATTTCCTACTAGGTTTCTTAACACATAATTCTTCCTACCGCTCCCATTGATTGATTAATCGATCCAGTGGAGCATTGCCAATTCTAGGACCACATTGGCCCTTGAGTAGGTTGATTTTTCCATTGTGAAGGATACAAATTATTTGATGTATTTTTTCATGAAGTTGTGGAATATTGTTGAATCAACCAAGGGGGACCAGGGAATGATTGATTTGTCTAGAGTGGTAAACTCTGTGGTTGTGAATTCCAAGTATTAGGAGAATGTTGTTGGCCTTGTCAATTTGATCCAGGAAATTGTCCAGAAAAAAACATAAGAGGATCCTGCAACATACCTGATGGGCGATTCTTCCATTGTCATCATTGTACCACAAATAATGTTGGTTCTAGCTCTTCTTTGTCTTCCTTAAATACAACTTCAACTGAGGAAGCGACGGGCAACGATGAGTCGAATGACTTTTGGTGAAAATGGCACATGTCTCAATTGTATCCAACAAACATTCCTTGTGACTATGCTTCTTTCGACAACGAGGAAAAAAATAGCCAATGCTTGTTTTGCTTCAGCCTCTTTTTGTTTTACTTGTAAAACATCCAACTGTGTTGTCAGGGTACTTAAAATATCAGTTTTAAATTCTTGTGAAATATTATCAGTCTCTGCTCGTGTAACTCCTCCTCCTCTAATTTTGCTAGATCTGTTGAGAGGATCATGAGTTGTAGGCTTGGTTCTTGTACTTCCTTGGGAACACCTGATACATAGTTTCACAATGTCATCATATTCTTCTTTAGAAATGTCACCCTACCCCATTAAATTAAGCATTTCTATCCATTCATCTTTCATACCTCTAATAAACATCGTTTTTAAGACATCCTTGGGTAGAGTAATATATGGTGATATTTGTAAATTATATTAAAATATTTCAACATATTCTTCCAAAGTTTCATCTTCTTTTCACATCATCTTAAATAATTCTTCTCCTTAGATCCCTAGATTGAAAATAATCTTGGTACTTAGTAAGGAATGTTTCTTTCATTTGATCCCACGAGGTTATATTACATGCCCCCATTCCCATGAACCATAGTAATGTTGCTCCCCTTAGGGTAGAAGGAAACAAATTTAATTTTTGGGGGTCAGTAGTATAATCATATCCCCGACATAAAACATGAAACTCAAACAAAAATGCATCAGGATCTTCAGAAGCCATTCCATGGAAATTTGGAAGGTTCTACAATGGGATAACCTTCATTGGTGCATTAGCCTCCAGATCAACAATAAGATATTCTATGGTTGAAGTTTGTGATCCTATTACTAAATTCACCATTTGGTTAAAGATTTGCCAACAATATTCAAGAATCCCATAATCAGGCGGTTTTATTTGGAAAGTAATATATTGATGGGGTTCTGGACCTTGACTAGGTCTCACAACACTACTTAGATCAAGAACTTTGATTTCTGTCCTTACATTGGGTGTTGCAGGGAATCACTGATTAGAAGGTTGTAGGTATGGTTCGCTCGTCTCACCTCCCCCTCCCTTAAATTGCAAGAGTTCCCCTCACTTTTACTAGAAGGACTGATATAGCTAAAAATATGTCTTGGAAGATCTGCTCAGATCCTACAGTTTTATCATGAATGTTAGCATTAGCTACAGTAGATGACCATGTCACTTGAGAGGAAACAATAGTAGAACCCTTCGCAGGTACTCGGGGACCTACCGATGCTTGAGATTCTGATTTGTGAATGATTTCGTTTATAAACTTCATTCTTCCAAGGCCAACTTGACCTTACCATTTTGGTGGTTTTTGGGTGGATTTCTGATCTATATCTATGTAGTGTGACTAGTCCTAGGCTTCTTTCTATTCATACACACTAGATGATCTAAACATATTAGCTGAGGGTAGGCAATGTCATAATTTTTTTACTTGAGTGCATGTGCAGGTTCTTACCTTTCATCTTTAATATCCATTCCTCAGGGATACACCTAGCACTCTCTTTGATAACCTCCCCGACAATGGCACCAAAATTTTCGGCTAATTAATTGTTCCTAAAAAGGACCAACTAACTACTACACATTAATTTATCAACCCGAGGTTTCATTTTTCTATTTCATGGTTATCGACATTGTTTGTGGAAGAGGAATGCATATATGAATAGTTGCTATGATCATATTGAAAATCAAGACTACAATATTAAAGGAATCGAATCAAGATGTGATCTCTAATTATCACAAACTATTCAAATCATTAAATTTTATAGGCTTTTGAAGGAAACAAAAAAAGAAAACATACTGAGCATCAGGTTGCTTCTTAGGGAACAACAACAACAACGTAAAAGAACAACACTACAAAAACATACTATCTAAAAACAATTGAACAAACGAAATAGAAATCTATGATAATCTACAAGAAATAGAAGAAAGGAACACTGGATCTTAATGGATTAACCACAATAATTATACTCTATAATAATCCCAATAAACCTGATTTAAGACAGAGCATACAATTTAGAAAATCAACAACAAGAAATTAAAAACAATTGCACAAATGGAAATAACTGAAACAGAGAAATCGAACTCTAATTTTAATGATACAAGAGAAGATAGTGTTGTTTGCAGGATTGGCCCCATATCGAGAATCAGACCGCCTTGTGGTAAAATCAACATAGTAAACCAAATCTGAGTAATAAATACTTCCATTCAAATTATAGAGAAACCAATTACAATTAGTATAATTGCAAGTCAAAGCTCATGTCAAAAATAATATTACAACTTGAACAACCCCTTTCGAGGTTCAACACCAGTTTTTATATCGTAAAAGTAAAATATAACGATCAAAGAATCTATTTTAATAATTTGCGATCCTGAGAATCTAAAGGTTCTTAGGATGCTCCTTTAAGTTAGAAAGATCTTAATGCGTTCAAAAATCCATGTCGAGAGGTCATCCTCAACTAATTTGTTCCAAACAGGGTGTAACATCTTGAGGCTTACACGATATCCTCCGACCATTTCAAGAAACAACATCAAATATCAATGTTTCAATAGATTCTTGTCCAATAATGAGGATCTGTTAGTTAGGAAATATCACTTTATTGATCAGGTTCATTCAGAAAATAATAAAATGATAAATGCGTATAGAATACTACTAAAGTCCCTACTATACTAATTACCATAACTTAATTTCACAAAAGACTTTATAAAATGATATGAAAACTGAGAAGTAAGGCAAGGAGAATATGACAAATATGAGGCTCAACAACGCCCTAATCATATGAATCTAACTCTTGATGAAAATTTGGTGTCATGTTCATATGCGACGATGAAATAGTTGATGATAACATGTTATGACCATGATGGATATATGTTTTAGAACCTGATATAGTTAGATTTCATGATCTAATAGTTCTTCTAATGCTTGATAGTATTATAGATAGGCTGATGACTTGAATGATAATGAATAAAGTGGTTACTCATTAAGATGGATAAACTCTTCATAAGATCCCTACACCTATTTTCATTTGCATTAAACGTACATGCGATTCTTTATTGTTGAAGAAAGATTTTTGACTAATATTTGATGTTGTTGGTCTACGATAAGTTCTGAGAAGAAAGAGTTTCTCTTAGTTTAAGCCCCAACTGCATGAAAGAAGGCTCAAGAGTTTTATTATAACATCCCAACAACATAGAATAAATCATATGGGTGTGGTTATGCCTGTAGGTTACAAAACTGAAGCTTTATGCATAAAATTAGAAGTGCAGCTGGAGTATGAAAATCGTACATACATGGAGCAGATAATAGAATGACCTATGAGAAGCGAAGTTTGAATATTTGACTTACTAGAGAGAATGTGAATGTGTTGACTAGACTTGTGTTTGCAGGTGATTGAAATATGCATATCAATGTCATTTTTATTTAACCATTGAAGCTAGTGTATGACAGTTTTTGATAATAGTTCCAAGGGTTTGACAAGATTTGGTTGATTGATATACATGATAAATGTTAGGAGTTTTGACATGATGCTTGATGATTCATAGATATGTTTTGGGATATGGACTGATTGAACTCACGGTGATAGAAAATTAGGGTTTTGACTTGATGACTAATGATTTTACTTGATAACTAATGATTTTCCTTGATGACAGTACTATGTGGGCATAATGGCTTTTAGTGATTAATGTTGACATTGATTTTGTATTGGATTAATTAGCTTTGACACATTGGTTGAAGCATAAACAGTTGTGATTCAGTATGCAATAATATCACCATGAATGGATGGAACTTATTTCATTTCTCTGATGTATGCATTCATATTTAGCGATAGAAATGATTCATGCTATGATCATAAGGATGGATTGGAAAATTTTGATTGGATAGTGATTGGAAAATAAAATTTGTTTTTAGCTCTACCTGATACTTGGTCCGAAGAGTTTGTCACAAGAATATTGGTAGAAAATTTTATGATTTTGATATTAGTTTTGATCTGGAATCTAAGGCTTGATAAGCTGACTTAGTTGATTTGGTTGCATAATATTGATTTATGTAAGGTCGAGAATATTGGTTTGGTCAATTGTTATGTTCGCAGAAGGCATTATATGAAACAATATTCCTGAGCTTGGTATGTTCGCATTGATAGTGATTTTGTGAATCCAGGAAGATATGCCCATCCAAACCTCTACATCTAAAGTTGTCCAAGTTATGGATTTGATTTTGGTTTTATATGCTGATGGTCTATTCTTGACAGGTAATGAGCCTTTGATGATCAAAGTAAGATGGAGTTGGCCTCTAAAGTTAGAAATGAAGAATGGTGGCATGATGAATTACTTTCAGAAGTATGGAAAAAAATCTATATCGTGATGCTATTAAGGGAAGTGGAAATGCAAATCCTTGGACACTCTGATTAAATTTCAAGAATTTATGATGGGATATTGTTGAACCTGATTTGGCAGCCAATAATTGATTGAAGCATTGATGTTCATTGGAATAATTTGTCCATATGTGTGTGTGTGTGTGTGTTTTATAAAACCTGATTGAGCTGCTTCATACACATTGAGTTGTTGTTGAACACCATTCGAGATATTTGCATGGGGCGATCAATTTTTTGGTCTTCCTATGATATGTGACTACATGGATGTATTAATGTTGTTTAGGAATATTATTGATAAGAGGAGAACATTTGAGTCCCGCCTTAGTATGATATCTTCCATGATATTTTTAGATGAGAAGTTTGTAGCTTTAAGCACGACCAAGGATTGAGTATGATGTTGCTGGCATGACTAGCTATGAGGCAGGTTGAAGAATCTCTTTGCAAAGTTGTTTAAGCAGGTTCTGGATATGACAGGGATACATTGTGATAATAATTAGTGGGATATGACTAGCAGAGAATCCCATATATAATTAGGATCGAGATATATTTAGTCGGTGCTACTATATGAGACAAGATTAAGCTTGTGATTGTTTCCTTCATAAGAGGGAGGATCTACAAGCTATCCTTTTTGTGATATATATATATATATATATATATATATATTTTGTTCTAATATTACGTTTGATTTGATGTCCCGCATGAACAAGAAACTGCTACTATTGCGAAATCATGACTAAGCTGATATCAGATATGAGCATGGTGATATGTTTCTAATCTACAAAGAGTAGGAATTATTGAGAACACTGAGCCAACTCTCCCCCCCATCTGAGCTCCCAGGGTGAGGAATTGTGATGGAGGGGTCCTAGGGTTGAGGGATATCTTAACAATAGGCTTGTAGATATTGCTTTCATATATGATACCCATAGGGTTGGAGATTTTTCTTCCCTACCTTTGTCTTTGCAGAGTATACCCTAGTTGGCATCATACCCACAAGCTAGGCTTGTTGGGATTACCGCTCCCCGTTTGGCCAACGGGTTGAGAGTGTACAACCCAAGTTGATTATGATGTAAGTGTTCTACCACATGACTCTTGAGGGTCATTGTTAGGAATATTAGTGAGAAATAGGATGGGTTGATATATGCTCCCCTATATCACCTATTGACCGATATGGGGTTGAATATGTTTAGCTCCCCCATGAGATTCAAGTTTGAGATGTGCTCCCCAACATGGTTTTGGGTTGATCAGGGCTCTATGGTGATAAGATCTCTAATGATTCCTAGGTGGTAGCATTGGGATCCTTGTTGGCAAAGATTCTAGTTAGAGATGTAATCCCTGATGCAATTTCATGTTGAGATGTGCTCTCTAAGGTGATAGAGGGTGATAGCTTAGGCTCCCCTCTGATGTAAAATTATTCTTCTTTTAGATTCAATAATTTTCATAATATGAGCAGTTACAATCGAGAGATAAGAAGAAATGAGCAAAGATGAGTAGTGATGAGATACTTGATTGGATATGATTTGATGACATGTTTCTTGCGATGATTACATGAGGAAGTTGGAATTTATCCCTAGTTGAGAGGGAGTGTTAATTTGGAAGCTCAGTGACAAACTCCAACCATGGGATGACATTCCCCTTTTCGAGAGGACCCATTTTACTATTGAAGCACTCAATTTGGACAAGGAAAAGTGTATTTTTGAATTAAAGCCCACATGTGCATATTTGATCAGGTTGGCCCTAAAGCAAATTCGATACCCTTGGAAGGCTATAAGTACAAGTGACCTCAACCTCATTTACACAACATCTTGGATCATTCTTCTATTCTCTTTCGTGGTTTTGGCTTGCATAATAATTGTGAAGGGTGAAAAGGAACTGCGAAGGCTGAATAGGAATTGCGAAGGGTACACAGGAACTGCAAAGGTTGAACGAGAATTATGAAGGGTACACAAGAACTACAAAGGGTGAACAAGAACTATGAAGGTTGAATAGGAACTGTGAACGTTGAAAAAGAACTGCAAAGGGTGAACATGAACTGTGAAGGTGGAACAGGAATTGCGAAGGGTGAACATGAAATGCACGAGTATCTTTGATTGCATTATCTTGACTATTGACACATATTTTGGATATTGGTTGGTAGATTTGTTGAAAAAGTAAAAAATTTGACTTTGATCATTATTTATGGATTTGGGCTAATTGTACTCTTTGTTGAACATTTTATGACAATCTAACAAAAGAAGAATGTTAGGGTCCAACCCTAACCCCTTTATTTATGTAATAAGACCAAGGGGCCTAGTCAGAGTCATAGTTAGTTGAGTCAATAATGCCTGTAAGTGGTTATCCACATTAATAATAATTATAAGTGGTTGACCCAAATTATAGAAAAGGGACCAAAATTAGTTATAAATGGTCCACAGTTAACAAGTAAAGTGGCTAATCCGTATTATGCAAGGAACCACTAATAGTTAGGGTTTTGGATGTCATAAAGCTATAAATAATCTTAGATAGCAAGGGAAGAATCATTGAGTTTTATTGTAATTGAGATCTGCCCTATTGGAGGTTTCCCTCTCGAAAAGGCAAGTGAACATTGTATTCTGCTTCCAAATAGTAAAATATCTTTGCAAGTTGTCTCAATTCATGTGATATTTCCATGTTTCTGGAAACATTGTTTCATATTCCTAGCATTCTATTATTCTCACAGGTCAAGTGCATAACAAATAATTTCAAAGCGTTTTCCCCATAGTGGGGTTTGCCTTGATGTCCAACCAATCTTGGTGTCTCTATGTGTGAATGATTTTCTTCTATTGTTCCTTTATGTTCCACTGCATCAGTGATGATGTTGTTATTTCTACATTATTACATATGTTGTTGAATAATGTTGTAAATATGAATAATGATATGATGTTATGGGGTGAATTTAATGTGTAAATGAAGAAATGAAATTATCAAAGAAAAGAATAATATAGCCCTAAGAAAAATTAATAGGTTCAATGATTGGTGTATTGGTATTTAGTTATTCATCTTGATCAGTGTTTGGTATCTTAGTATTTAGTTTAAGCATATTGTTGGGTGTGGGTCCAGTTTGAAAATTGATGAAAGGTGGCCTACATGTTCTTGATGGTTGATTGAGACAAGTGGATCTAGTATGAAAATTTTGAAATTAGGTCCACAAGGTGCCGAGGGTTTTCGCCTTCAATGAGGGAGTAGGAGCTTCCTTTCGGTAGAAGCCTGTAAACTTGATCAGGGAGTAGTAGCTCCCTTCTAGTAGGAGTTGGAGAACTCATGGAGGTTGTAACCTCCTGCAGGTAGGAGCCCACGTGTCGGCGAGGGTCTGTGCCAATACAAAATTTAAGAATGCTTTCTTTATAATAAAAGAAGAAGACAAATTGATAAAAACGATGGTTTTCTCCCACATTGGGTTTCCACCTAAAATATAGTGTCCATATGTGATTCATGAATTGATGTGTTTTATGATTTACATGCTTTTATACTTAATGTTTCTCATGGTTTGCTGAATAATATCTCATCTATAACATTGTTTTCTGTTAATGATATAATGGTTCAAGATGAAATAAAGGCATAAACTAAATAAATTTGAATTGGGAATAAAATACTGATTCACCCACCCCCCTCATTATTTCTAACATTAGATTCCTTCGAGCTTAGAACCAAATTGTTAACCAGAGATCGCGACTCTTCAACCTATTGACATAAGTGACATATTTCATCTTCTTGATTGTCCACTTTGACTCTAATTTGAATCACAATTCCATCCATTAGAAGCAAAAATAGACTATGCATTAAGATGAAGTTTCAATTCCATAATTTCAATTTGCATGTCATCCAACTTATCATTGAGTTGGACAATAGAAGAATTCAAACACCCAAACATTTTCAATCAAGTAACTTATAACCATAGGGACCAAATGTGCATATACACCATGACACTATGTGTCACTACAAAGGGTAGTACACTCAAAGAATGGAGCAACCCAACTAACAAATGATGATAACAATGGAATCCATTTCTGAGAGGAGGTATTAACATTGTAAAAATCCAAATAAAATAGTCATATATGACTAATATTTGGTTTCTCCATTCACAAGATTCCAAGAAATGAGTAAACCCAAGTAAGTCAAGATCTTCTTCATGTGGAAAGACATAATGCTTATCCCATGATTCACTTATTGTATTAAATATTGAACCCATAATTGTGGGACTATAAAAAGTTATCACCTTCACTAAAATCTTTCTAACAAACAAAGCAAAGAAAATATTTACAAAACTTAACTCAAAGGAGCACTAAAATTTCAAAAATTGGATTGATTTCCCAGTAGCCAAAACTCTCCTTGCATGATGTGTCATCCACACCACACATGACCAATCCCACAAATAAAATCCAATGAGAGGAGAAAATTTGAAACCCCAATTTAGGAAGGTTCACCAATTTCTAAAATGAAATACCACATGGGAGGAATCATCATCACAAATAGTGGACATCAGTGGTCGAATCATCTTCCAAACTTTCACTAATATCCCACACATCTTATCTATTATTTTTGAGCAAGGATTCATTAATTCACCATGTCATGGGATGATGCAACATGGAATAAGCTCATGCTGACTTATACTGAGATATCTACAAGAGAAAGTATGTTTGTGTGAACTGGGGTACTACATATGAGATATTTACATGCATAATTGAAATTCATGGGGGTTTCCATGTATATAGGTCCTTCTCTTCCTTTTTTTATATCTTGAAACATCGACTAATATTAGGGAACAAATGAAAGCATTAGTTGTCCATCCACCATTAACTCACTAAACTTCAAGGTACAATTTTCATTTGCACTTTGATCTGCTTTTTTTATTATTATCTCGTAAGACATGATAATAGTTGATTGAGGGGATTTATTTTATGACCTTTCTAATGTGGTTTAACGTATTCCCTAGAAACTTATTCCTTGGGAAAGATCCTCTAACCATGTCCTGGATGATTAGAAGAGAATCCCCTATCATAGCTAGAGAGAGAACATTAATTTCTTTAGCTACAAGAAGGCCTCATAAAAGAAATAAGATTATACCAAATTATTTGTCATCTTTCCTAAACCCCATGAGTGCTTCATCACTTTGGTTTCATTTGGGTTGCAAAGTACCTCTCCCCCACTTACCACCTCTAGATTCCTTTTTGAGGCATCGTCAAAGTTGAGGAAAAATATTAAGAGATTGATCTTCCATTCTCTAAAGGCTTTCCAAGAGAGCCAAAGTATCCATTTTACCTTTGAGTCTTTTAATAGTAACCCTTAACCTATATTAGATGTTTTTAGATGAGAAATATTTAAGAGCCAAGTAGAATGTTTGGCACCCAAAATTTGTGGAGAGTTTATTTTTCATTGATGATGGGCCCGAAATTCAATGCACAAGTGCAAAGATTTCAGTGTTATCGATTGAGGAAACATTTGAGTGTTACTGAAAATTATTTTATTCTTATTGAACAATACATTTTAGAAAACAAACTTGGGGAAGTCTTAACAAAATTATTTAAAAAAAGGTTTTTGATTCAATTTACCTAAATATTTCATTGTTCAGGAAGAAAATGTTGAATTTTCTACAAGATAGATAGTAGAAACCAATATTCCGATTTGATAATTACTATTTGATAATATTCATACAATTTAATTTTTTCCATTGATATTATTGAGCAATTATACATAAAATATTTCAACAATAACGTAATGAAAACAATAAGATCATAAAGAGACAACCATGAATGATAGAGACAATAAATTTACCCTAGGAAATCCGAACTTTGGGAGAAAACGCATCAACTTTTATTCTAGGATAAATTTTCTTCAACAAGGTTTACAATTCCAAAAATTGTCTAGAAATTTGTGCCAAAATCCAAGTCTAAACACAAGCCAAACCTAGTTAAAACTATTGCTAGTTAACATTGTTCAAACCACTCAAAGTGTCAAATATAGTCAAAATTTTGGCCTTATCAACTTAGCTCCTACAATTAACTTCAAACATGTAGTTGACTCATGTGGTCAACTCGGACCTGTGGTTAAATTCTCCTCTTTTGTGGTCAAACTCAACCTCTTCTATGGTCAAACTCGACTATATATCTTGGTCAAACAACAAGTCAAACTCAGTCAAAACTAAAGAAATAACTCAGTCATACCCCCCAAAATATCTTTCTTTGACTTCACAAGTGTGGTTGGAATAGAAGAGAGAACATGTGATAATATGAGTTGGTCAAATGAAGATGTCATATTGTGTACTCATACTTGTGAAATGGGTGAATTTTGACCAAGGGTCACACCCTTTCATGGGGGGCCCGAGTTGACAATTTAGAGCCTACATGTAGCCCAAAAATAAAAGTTTCATTTTAATTTCCATAATTATTCTAGGCCAACTTAGGATGCCTCTTGGCATGTGGGAATATCTCTCCATTCTACACATAAATCAACACTCCCTCTTTGTTAGGTTCTCTTTGGTTGCAAAAAATTCACCCTTTGCTAAAATTTATCCTTCATAAGAAAATTTCATGAGATTTTCATATTGATGCACGTGTATAGATAACTCATCCTAGAGTAGGGAATGTAACTCATCACATGCATGTTTATAGATCACTCCATCCTGGAGTATGCAATGGAAGTATCCAGTGCCTTTTACCTCTGGCAAAAGTCTTTTATGGCTCCATAAGTAAATGTATCAATATCTTCTGGTCAAAGTCCTTTATGACCTAGCCAAGTCCTTTTGGCTTCTCATGAGAGAATCTACCCTTGGACCATTCACCCTTAGCCAACTAGCTCGACCAAAGTGTTTTATGGCTTCTTAGGTGAATTACATCTATCTCTTTTGGTGTAAGTCCTTTATGACCCAGCCAAGTCCTTCTAGCTTCTTCGGTGAATGCATCCATCTCCCCCGGTCAAAGCCCTTTATAACCCAACGGAATCCATTTATGGATTCAGGAGATAGTTCTCCCTAATCCTACAAATACATCAACCCTCCCTTTGAATGAGGGAGACATTTTGCATCACGCCAAGATTTTTTCTGAAGTATACAAACTTCACTTTAGACAGAGGCTTGGTGAGAGTGTTTTCAATATGATCATATCTGTATATGTACTGGAGCTCCATTGATCCTTTCTACACCATGTCTTGGATGAAGTGACCTAATCAAAGAGTATTGCAAGAAGCTTCTGAAGTCATACTATGTCACAACTTGTGACACAAGCTACAATATACTGTGCCTTTGCTATAATGAGTGTAGAAGAAGTTTGCTTCTTGCTAACCCAGCATATCATATCTTGTCCCAAGCTGAAGTTGTGCTCTAATGTGATCTTTTTTTCCTCTACACTCTTAACCCAATCTAAATCCGTATATCCCTGCAGCTTCACTTCACCACCTTAGACATATCTCAAACTATATCTACTATACCATGCAGGTACTTGTTGATGGCCAAAATTGACCATGATCAATATTAAGGAAATCACTCAGTCATGGCCCTAATTAGACCCTTATCCATTTTATGTGGTGACTTTGTCTAGTTATAGGCCTAGTTGTGTCAAACTAAATCTAACCTAAACTAAATTCTTAATTTAACCTAAACTAATCTAAAGGCATAAACTAACTCTAACTTTTACCTACAAGTGTACGATAACGATTTGCTGATATTAATAGGCAAAAAACAAACTTGCTTACTTGCAACTACTTAAAGAAGGAAATATTTTAAATTGGCCAAAATAATGGCTCAACTAGGTCACATGGATGCTTTCTCCCATGTAAGGATACTTTTATTTAAAATGGAAATTAAATATAAATGGAGTCCTAACTAAAAATGCAAGAAACAAATAAAACTACTCTAACTTGGCAAATAGGAAGCAATTCCTAAAGACCAAGTACAATGGTTTAATAATAGGGATTTAACATGAAATTTATGATTAATATTGAGTTATTGGAGCATTTATGGCAATTAATGTTATTTAGTGTTGTGCATGCTCTGTTTAGAGACTAAAAATAATAAATAATAAGCCATTATAGTATGGAAATAGTTCTCATACTTTTAGTGGTTGTTAAATCAATTTATAATAATAAATTTACAAGTAATGAGTTATTGAGTTAATCATTCATATGCATGAACAAATCCAAAGATAAATTGCGGGTCTATACAACTATTAGTACAACGATGTGCAAATATTGAGATAAATCTACCATAAACAAAAGTATATAATTATATTCAAACAAATAGTAGTATTTGAATTGAAATAAAATCATGAACCTCTAAATCTCATGATCTGTATTTTACAAATAGTTCTACAACATTCCTCCCAAGACACCAAGCTTTGCTGATAGAGAATAGAACCATAGTAGTATGAAATATGCTTAAGCAACAAATATTCAATCTCAGAAAGAAAATCCCCAAACTCATATATGAGTCTTGAAACTAATCCCATAGGAAAAACCCCCTTAAAATAGTGCAAAATTTCTCTCTTGCATAAAATTGGAATCCTTGATACATTTATAGAGCTCTTATTTATTATTTACAATTACAATCTAAAAAAGCAGAGTTGTTTCAAGACACTTGAATGAAGATTTTTGGATCTAATTTGAAAGCTGGAAAATTCCCCCTTTTTCTTTTAGCTCCAATCCTATAGATCTAGGGTTCCAATTCATGATTGCACTCAACAAATTCTGCAAAATCATAACAAAAATATAATTAAAACACCATTAGAATTGCAAACAAAAACTAATTCTAAGGACATTCGAAAACAAACACTATAATAAAGATCTAATTTAATTAATAAATGAAAATTAATTCTAAGATCTCCATTACTTCTCACTGTGATGTTACTAGCAAATGAATAATCTAGAAATGAATTCCTAATAGTCATATGTTTTGGCAATGAATTTTTTTCCAAAAACTCACTCAAAAAATAAGTTGGTTGCAAATGACAACCCTTTTTTGATAAATTTTAGGAGCATTTAATGTCTATATTTGGTTAAATAAATTCTTACATATTTTTCTTGTCTAAATAATCTTTCTAACCAATCCTCTTGGGCCTAATTTGGTGCCCTAAATCATGAGATATGACTCTTAGAAGATAAGGTCTTGTAACTGTTTAAATGCATGTTAAAAATGGTATGGGAATATTTTAGTTTAATAATTAAATCTCATGGGTGGAAGTCAAAGTATTACCTTATATACTTGGTGGATTTAATGAATAAAGTCATAGTGTCTTGGTGAATGAGGGTGGAAGGAAGGGCCTTGCTCCATAATTTTATTAAAATTATAAGTTAAAACATGCTCATGACACCCTATTTGTAAACCCTGATTTATGTTATGTTCTGCATATGGTGCATGCTAGATGAAAGCTCTTTGATTATATATAACAAACCCCAAAAATTTCTTTACCAAAGTCCCAACCTATGTGGTACCTTTTTTTATACATGGAGCACACTCAATCATTTGGTTTAATTGACTAACTAACTGACTAACTAACTAACTAACTATATATATATATATATATATATTATATATATAATATATATATATATATATATATATATATATATATATAGATGGAATTTTTTTCTAAGACCTTTCCAACAATATATGGCACTCCATTTAACTCCATAAGAATAAAGAGATATGACATAATTTGTTAGGTCGACCCAATTAGAGAGTATAGGTAGGCTCAACCAGTTTTACTAGCCATCCCCATAAGTGAACGTAGAGACACTATAAATAAAGGATAAATGAGTGCATTTGAAGACCATTAAGGAAGAAAAGATATATATAGACACACACACACACCCAAATCAACATAAATTAACACCAACCAAAGTTACCTTAGCACCACAGCTGGTGGAGAGGGGTAATGTGACCAAGGACGGGGACAATGTCTTCAAATCTAGGTCTCACCATTTTATCTTGGGAATTTCCTTTGTATCTAGAAAATATCCTCCAAGAATCCTCATCGGTGAATCTCCTCTAATATTATGATATGCATATGGAAACATATATAGAACAATAGTTTCCATCAACTAATGGATCTCAACCACAACTTCTCAAACTTTTCCATTATTGGACTTAATGTATCTCACCCAAAGTCCTGAGACCAAGACAAAGGTTGACGATAATACTCTTATCTCCTTCCTTCGTCGATAGATAAACTTCACTCCTTTCGCCCTTCATCTATAATATCGCTCCAATTATTCCCTCACCCACAAGGACCCTCACTCAATTAAACACTCAACATATAGAAACCAAAGGCTTGAGATAAAACATAATGGGCAGGAACCGAGTGCTTTGTCTTTGTGGTCAATCTTCCACCAATGGTACTCAAACTTCATGTGCATTAAACTACTACACCAAATGAAACAACAAAGCATTATGGTCAATATACTTAAAGGAATTCCTTTAATTATTAACAAAGCTAACAGAATAATTGATGAACACAACAAGCATAACATCATTATAACAAATCTCGTAAATTTTTAAAGCAAAAGAAATATAGAGTAAAACACAAGTACAGATTCATTGTTCAGCATTAACCAAAGCAAAAAATTTAAAATCAGAATTTTGATGAGTAAATAAATACTTCCCCAAACTTGTTCAATGAATGAAATGATCTTATTGGCATTGATTTGAACCATTTTTTGACATGAAGTGGCGTGAATACCAAGAAAAATTTTGGTCCTATCACTTGCTTATTTCATAGTTGCATCATTATAGTTAAACAAAAAGTAAAATAATAGAAATAAAACTAAAACTATTTCTATTTCTATCCTACTCTACTCTCCAGGAACAACCAGGGCTAAGTAAAGTCATATTTCTAGTGGAGCCACTCATGTTCTTTTATGCCTGCATTCATATGTGCATTAAAAATTAGTAGCAAAAAATTAATCGTCAATGAACCATATGAATACAAATCTATCATATGTACATCTACTTTTGACAAAATTTAAGAAAAATATGAGTTTATTTATAGGAAATCTTGTTTGAAATGAATTTTCCAACCAAATTCCATTCATATCATGTAAATATTTGTGAAACTACTGGAAGGAAAACATGATTGGAACAATGTTTTTTTGAGCAACGACATAAATATCTCCCCATAGAGGAAATTTAGTAATATGTACAAGAGGAAGAGAATGAGCAATCTTTTGTGAAATTGATTTTTCCAAACAATTTTCAAATGAATCATCAAAGATGGGATAAAAATCTATTAAATGTCTCAACAGATTGGCAGATAGATAAGATAGTTGGCAAGATTGAAATGACATATTCTCAAGTCATAAAGCTTATGGAATATTCATCCTAGAAGATAGAATAAGCTGGTAGGACATAAACATCAATTGAAATTGAAATACTTTAAAGCCTTGATGCTCATAATGCATGCTTTGAAAAATGATTTTCGTATTCTTCCACTAACACACTTGGCGAATTTCCAATGAAAGGCCATCATACAATATCCAAGAACTAAAATATAAAAGTTGAACATAAATATGAAAATAAACATAAAAATTAAAGAATGTACAATAAATTTAGATCATTATTTACACTCATGTTACAAGACACCACATATTTATTTATAAAAAATTCCTTTTCACAAGTACTAGTTGAAATGATGAAATCTAGATTAGTACTAAAACCTACTTGTGAATGTGAAAGGAGTTCAAGATCATGACATGAAATAGGGACTTGATTAATGACCTCATAATCGTATATGGGAATGGATGTCTCTTCTCAAAATTTGAAATCATTATGATGCTATAAAGATTCAAGATGAAATTATGTTTTGGAATTAACAATATGAATAGATTTCATCTTGTAATATAAAATCGACTTGAGGATTGACAGTATGGGGATCTGATATATTCATTTGCAAAGGATAAAACATCTCAACATCATCAACTTCCAAATCATCATCATAAAAAGCTTCACTATCTTCCTTTCTAAAAGCTAAGTCAGAACAAGAAGAATGATAAAATGCACACGCATGACAATTCTCAAAGTTGTTGAGAGAATCATTATTTAATAATTCTTTACTTTGATCAAAATCGATGGGTAATTCGTCATTTATTTGATTTATGGTACCTCAGATGTGTTGGAAAATCAAGATAATTTGAGATTATATAGATTTTACTTAACTTGATAATTACTTGTGATGTGTGTTTCCATTTTATTACTTTTTTTATATTTTTCTCATCAAGCAATTGCAAAAACAGTGAAGATCACAACAAGACCCCCAAACCAGGGAAAACCCCTCCAAGGGGAAAACCCAAAAAATGCTTATAGAACCTTCTTACAAATATACTTCCAAGACCCAAGGACCAAAGCCAACAACCCTTCCAATCACCAAGTCAACCCCCAACAATATCTTCTTCAAGGTAACTTCAAGAACTTCAATACTACAGCTTTGGCCCCTGCAACAACTTCTTAGCATTTCAGCCTTGTAATTTTGACCTCCTATAGCTTCAAAGCTTCAAAAAACATAATAGCTTCACATGTGTGGACAAGAAAACATAATCTTCCAAGTACTTCGACTTCTACTCTTCTTCGTCCTCTCAACTACTCTTTCTCTTCTTCACTATTTTAGATCAAACTTGTGATGAGATGTGCTCCTAGTGAGTCAAATTCAATCTTTATATAGCCTTTATTGAGGGTCAAATTACCCACCTGTAGGCTGACTTGATCTTCTCTTAGACCGACTAGGCCTTGGGATGCAAAATGGCTTTTCCTTGATAAAACAAATATCTTTCTTTATTACAATGAGTCCAAATGGGACTATGACACATGACAAATATTATTCTTTATGCTAGAAAGACCTAGAAAACCTAAAAGCATGAAAAATATTCCTTTTGAATCAAACTTGAGTATGAAACCCACACTCCAAAATAAAATATAATTTCTTTTTCTTTATTTTTAAAGAATATACAATTCCAAGATTACAAAGGGTCATTATGAAGACCGAACATAGCTATAATTCCCAACACTCCCTCTTAACTAGGGAGGTATTCATAATCCCATCACATGATGCAAGGAATCTAAATCTTGAAGCATTCTCATAAGAAGGGTCCAAATGATAGGACATCTTTTCAAGCATCTATATCATTATCACCATTGTTCTTAAAGGCCTTAACTAGACAAGCTCATCTTCATTCGAGAGCAATATGCTGAGAGGATTTATGTGAGCTACCACATTACCTCTAAGGAACTTACCCTATCCAGATGTTCACAAAGTATGTCCTTTTATGACTATCCTTATCTTAGATTTCTAATCCTAAATCCTCAAAGAATATCGGTCCTCTTCGACTACTCTTATCTTGGATGTGCTACCTCATCCTCAAAGAGTATCAATTAACAACATATTTTCCTGGATTCTACAATTCATAAGAAGTTCCAATATTATATGCTTATCCAATCCTATAGATTCCATTCTTTCTTTATGGCCTTCACCCAAACTTGTGATTGTTAGTCCTGGTGTAGTGCATGATCCATAAAGATAAGAACTACCCAACATCACTCCCTCTCAATTAGGGAAGAGATGTATACCAAACCAAGCTTGTCTCTCAACTAATCAAGATGCTTTCTTTGGTAATGCTTTAGTCAGAATATCTGTTACCTGTTAATAAGTAGGTATATAATGTAGCTCAGTGACCCCATTTTGTACCAAGCTTCTAATGTAGTGGTACTTCTTATTTTTATGCTTTTTCCTAGCATGACACACTGGGTGTCCTGTCAATCTTATACAAATTTCATTGTCACAATGTATATGTGTAGGGAAAAGCAACCCTTCAAACAAATATGATAATAACTTCTTGAGCCAAACAACTTCCTGACATACTTCACTTGCAACAACATACTCAACTTCAACACTACTCAAAGCAAATGTATCCTGATTTTTTCTCATCCATGAGACCATGGAAGGTCCTAGATTGAAGCATCCACCTATTGTGCTTCTTCCATTTGTCTAACTACCACCCCAATCTGAATCTGTATATCCCATGAGTTGGATTTCATTACCATTATATTGGAGGTAGTTATGTATGGTTCCACGCAAATATCCTAGGAGATGCTTGGCTGCAATCCAATGATCATGTTTTCGCTCCATTTGAGGAAATTCACTGCAAAAAAAATGTTAAGTATTGTATTTACCAGATATATCAAGGACCTAATCAACTGACTGTAGTAAGTAGGATCCACCGGACTAGACTCTGGACTCCTCAACTTCTTTAGATTGGTAAACATAGGAGTCATCATCATCTTGTTGTCCATCATGCAAAATTTTTGAAGAATCTTGATGACATGTTTTCCTTGACCAAGATATATTTCACCTGGCTTCCTACAAAATTCTAATACCAAGTAGTAATGCATAATCCCAAGATCCTTCATATCGAACTAAACTCCTAACTTCTTCTTGCATTCTTGAATTCAATGCTCTACACATGTAACAAGTAGATCATCCACATATAAGAGTATGATAACTAGTTCACCTTGGACCACCCTGATGTATAGTTTTAGATATGAAAAAGTCTTGGTAAAATCATGTCTGAATGGATATGCATCCATTTTTTCATAGCAAGCTCTAGGTTCTTGGTTTAAGCCATATAGAGCTTTCTACGACATGCAGGCATGAATCTCACTAAGATTTATTTGAAATCCTTGAGGCTACTCAATGTAAACCTCTTCAGCAATAGTCCCATTCATAAATGTTGTCTTAACATCCATTTGGTGGATGTTCCATCCCATAGTTACATCCAAAGAAACAAGCCATCTTATTGTTGTATATCTAGCTATAGGGGAAAATGTTTTCTTGCAATCAATCCATTCTTTTTGTGAGATGCGTCTTGCTATAAATCTTGCTTTGTATTTAGCAATGCTCCCATCCGTAGCGTGCTTTATCCTATAAATACATTTTGAAGTGACTATATATTTGTCACTTGGCCTAAGGATAACTTCCCATACATCATTCTTCATGACTGACTGATATTCTTCCTACACTGCATTCCTCCACTCTTGATGTTTAGTTGCATATTCATTGGAGGAACATTCCACTTCAATGAGTTTTGGCATATATGTAGCATACCCAGAGTACCTTTTCGGTATTTTTCTTTCTTTGAAGGTCCCCTTTGTTGTGTGTCCTTGTACTTCCTGTAGAGTAGCTCTCAACCAAGTAGGTCTCTTTCAATCTTCTGGAACAATCATTTGTTGTACATGCTCACTAGGACCTTCAACATCTTCTTGAGTGGATGTCAGATCTTGATCATCATTGTCTCTTTAGATATCCTAAAATATTGTCATCTCTTCTTCATCAGAGTCCACTAGTACATCTTTAGATTTTCTGTAAGCTATAGTTTCATCAAAGATGACATCCATGCTTACTTCAATTCAATGATCCTCGTTAATATATATTTTATATGCCTTAGATGAAGTATTATACCCAATAAATATTCCCTTTAGACTAGTAGGATCTAACTTCATTTTCATGTCCTTGGGTATATGAATATACACAAGACACTCACATATTCAAAGATGATCCACACTTGGCTTATTTCATGTAATTTCTTCTTTTGGAGTCATGTTGTTGAGAATATTGTGAGGACTTTGGTTCTACAAGTAAATCGTTGTCACACATGCCTCTCCCCATATAATTTGAGGAATATATTGATCATGTAGCATGACCCTGACACATTGTTCAATAGTTTTGTTCTTCCTTTTAGCCACAACATTTTTCTTTAAGACTGTAAGGGACAATAATCTCCCTCTTAATCCTTGCTTCCTTGTAGAATTTTATTAGCTATTTGGAGGTTTATTCTCCACCATTCTCTGACATTAGAGTCTTGATATTTCTCTAAGTTAGGTTATCCACTTCATTCCTAAATTATTTAAACTTCTCAAATACCTCATCCTTATTCTTGAGGAGGTATAGCCAAGTATTCCTTGACAAATCATCAATGAAGGTTACATAATACTGATGTCCACAAACATATTTTACTACCATAGGTCCACATACATTTGAGTGTATGAGATCTAAAACTTTCTTAGATATGGTATCACTTCTTAAAATGGATTTTTCACAGTCTTTCCTAGAGCACATCCCTTATAGCTCCCTTCATGTTCTTCCTTCAATTCAGGGATGCCATTGACCATTTGATTTAGAGATGGAAAAATATTATAATGAAGGTGTCCCTACCTTCTGTGCCATAGTTCGGAAGGACTCACATCCAAATGGATTAGGGCTTGAGATATAAGTGTAAAAAGGCTATATAATGTCCCCTCAAAAATACCAATTACCCCAACATTATCAATAATAGATCCCTTACCCCAAACTAAAACCTTTCCATCAATAAAAGCAATTCTATCACCCTTATCCTTGTAACAACCTTAGGTTGATTTTCCATGTAAATGGAAGGACATTATAAAGGCAAAAATAAGACCAAGGTCATGGGACATGTATTCCAAGTTGAATGGAGGGGAAAAACTTTATAGTGGTCATCACTTGTGGTGTATTATTGACTATTGAAATTGGAAATGGCATTGGCAAAGGAAAAAGGTAATAAATGATAATTTAATATGAGGAATAAAGGAAAATAGGAGAAAAGGGAGATGAAGAGACACAAATATGCATGCACGGGAAAATGAAGGAAAATGAAGGAAAAAGAAAATGAAAAGGAAACAAAAGGAGAGGAAGAACATTCTATGCCTCTCTTAGTCACTTTTACTATCTTACACACTTAGAGCATTCTTGTAGAATTCTAGCATTCACTTGGACATTGAGGAATTCTCACTTGGAATTGGAGAGAGAAAGCACTTGAACAAAAGAAAGCAATCAAAGTAATTCATGGGTAATGAAAGAGAAGGTTGGAAATGCAACTACAATAGGAGAACTTTTCAGGTAATAGGTTACATGTGTGATTTTATTGTTGAGATTTGAATGCATGGTGCATGCATTTGGTTATTTGTTTGCTTTGCTATCATTGGCACGGGATTGCCAGGATTAACAATGGTTTCTGTATTGCCTTTCCATTTAGTGGATAACCATGGTGTAGTGGGTTCCATGTTGTGATTAAGCTTTGGATGGCTGGTAGATTTTGGATCTTGGTGAGGTGGTCTCAGGAAAATTCCCAAGAGTCGAGGGTGGAGATGGGATTTATCTTGGAATTATTGATCGATGGGTGGAGACAGGAAAATTCCTCTTGGTATAGTGAAGAACTCAGAGGAATCCAAGATTTTTTGGTGTTATTGATTTCTGGATGGGTTTTGCTTGAAATCACTATGGTTGAGGGTTGAGGTGGTTTGGCCTTTGGAAACCCTTGTTGGTTCTATTTTGGTTTAACCCATATGATCCTACATTCATGTTGATTTTTTGTATAATCGGATGCACTCTAGCCATGAAAATTGGTGGAGAGGCTAAGACACATGAGATCTCCAAGACCCAAAAATCGTTTGGGGAAATTCCACCCGGATAGAGAGATATTAAAATAATTAATATTTTTAATGAGACCCTAAGTCTAAACTTAGGAAAATTAAAATGTTAATGTGTATTAATATAAAATGGGTGAGAAAGTTCTAGATAATGAGGATCAAGCCAGATATAATCTTAGCCATTGATTAGGGACTTAATATCGGTCGTTGAACCATCAACAAGAAAATTATAAGAGGATGCTTGAGGGTCAGTTGGAGATACACCAAGAGAGATCAAGAATTCGATTTTTTGGGGCTGGATTTGTTGAGGAAATCGAGTTAGAGATCAGTTGCAGTGAGGGGTAGTTCAACAAGGGATTTCAATCCAAGGTTGAAGGATATATAATAGAGAGGTAACAAAGTGCCGAAAGAGGTAGCACAGAGCCTAGGGAGGTTGATGCTGAGGCTAAGGAGGTTAGCATAGAGGACGCAAAGGGTCAAAGAAGCTGATGTAGAAGCCGTAGAGGTTGACACAATTGACACAGAGAGCTTCAAAGGTTGTGCTGAGGTGATTCAGTGAGACATACTGAGAGTTGATTGGCTGATGCAGTGCCAGAGAGGGTGACATAGTTCAGAAGGGGCTGACGCAGTTCCAGAGGAGTGCGTGGAGCAGCTTTCGCTGTCCATCACAAGGAATAGCCAGAGCCACTCTGGGATTTTTCATCCAGTTACTGATTAGCTAGAATATATATCTCCCGATAGAGGTATAACTTCCAAGGATATTTTTTGAAGGGTAATCCTTTTCTGGCACCGTAGTTGTATTCAGAAATTTGCTTAATAATAAAACCCTCTATATGTTGCATCGATTTTCCCGCATTGGGTTTTTTGGGGACGATTGTCCAAAAATAACGGTGTCCCTTGTGTTGTCTCAATTTATTTCATTTGTTGATTTGTATATTTGTGAAGGGTGTATTTGTGTTTACTTCGATATTTATGCATATAAATAACTTGTTAATGCAAAGAACAAGTGGGAGATAATAAACCAGAAAATGCAGTAGGGGTTTCTGATGTGTTAGATTCAGGAATTTTCACAATTCATGCTTGAAAAAAGGCACAGGGGTGATTGGCTAAAATAGAGATATTGTTTAGCCTGATCTATGGTTGGGTGGTTTGCGGAAGTCCCTATTTTGGTTGGATTTATCCATATGTTATTATGTGTTATTTCTTATTGAGATCAATGAGCACTTGTGTGGGTTATTGCGTTGATTTTATGACTAGTTTTCCATGGATTTAGTCTGGTTAAATGTTGGTTATAGGCATGATCCATTATTTTGTCTAATGTGTTGTTACTATGGATATTTCTTATGGTTCGATAAGTTATTGAATGGTATATGAATGCATGGGCTAACAAGTGTTGTTGCAGTTAGTTGAGAGAGCATTGAGCCTTCTTAGTGGTTCTTTGATGAAGTTAAGAAGACATTGAACATATATGAATTCATGACTTATAGATTATCATGTTTACCATATGTTTGGAAAATTTTGAGCATTACCTACCCTTATTATTCATCTTACCAACTTATTATCCTCTTAGTTTGGATTCTGGAAAGTTCTGGGTTGTTTTGGGTAGTTGACTTGTAGCTAGCCCTAAAAAATAAGGAACTGGGTTGCTAGTCACACCCTCTGAACTAGGAAATTTTGGCTGCAACTACACGAAGGAAGAACTGTGTGTGCAGCTGGAGCCTTTTGGACGCATGCATAGCTTGGAATGCATTTCACTGGGATGTAGGGCCAGGAAAAAGGTTTTTTCCATCCCAAGGAAAGATCATCAACATATGTTGTCTGGTATTTGGGAGATGTGGTGCTCTTGGGAGGTTGCATCATGTGTCCTATTTGTAGACCTCACTTCCATAACTAGAACTTGGATGTTGGGTCATTTCATAGTAACTCTCAGGTCATGTTTACCCTAGAGAGCTTTTAAAAGCAGGTAAATATGGGGTGGGGTGTTAAAGGGTGGTATCCGAGTGAAGTTGCAGCATTGGACCTCAGGGTAAATGAAGATTGTTATGCATGCATGTTAGTTTTCTATACATTATTATGCATTCATGTTAGATACTTAGTGTTATGGTTATGATATCCATGTATGAGTTGGTATGCTTGTGATATTTATCGTGCTAATCTGGACTAACCTGTGTAAATGCAATAATCTCCCTTAAGATACATTGGGGTTTTTATTATGTTTTTACTTAGCTAACAATGGACTATTGTAGGAAATAGAATACCAAGTGATGAAGAACAAAATTTTGATATAATTCATCAGAGAAAATTTTAGGGGATAATATTCGCAGATGGGCTAATTTTCCATGCTTTTTCCAAAAAAAGATTCATAAATTCCTATTTTTTTGTAAAAATGATTAGCCTAAATTTTATAAGAAAAACATATTTTACCTTAAATTCACCAAAATTTTATAGAGACTATATAAAATCATTAAAAATTTGAATATTTTTACTAAAATATCACCAAGCATTTTAAAAATTTCATATCATGGGTTAGTAAGATTCACCAAGGTTTCTAATGTTTAAGATAAATTTCCATCCTTAAAATTTTCCTTGCAGTTCATATGACTCTTCATATATGCTTCAAGAGACATTGGTAGGATGAGAGAGATCAGTTTTGCAATAGGGAGAGGGACATTCTCCTAGTTTGGAAAGCACATTGAGAAGTTTGAAGGCAAAAATCATAAGTTGCAAGGGAGACAATGAGTGGTTGATTGAGGCACCAGAAAGGATTGCAATAGCTCAAGAAAATCAATATGAGGTTAATGCAGTCATCCTCCAGAGCCTTTAAGATTTTCAACAGTAGTTTCAACTGGGGATTAATCATGGATAGGAATAAAATACTAATGGTGCAGATGGAATTAGGTCTCAAAAAGGGTATAGGATGGAAAAAGATGATACAATGAAGAGTGGCATATCATTGGATACACCAGAGAGGAGGGATAAAAAACATGGATTTTATTCTAGCTCTAATTCCGGGAGACATCATCAACATCACTGCCAACATCCTTATAGGAGGAGTGAGAAGGGATACTTACCAAAGGAATTCAATAAATCCAAGCCTCTTACATTTTATGGAGAAATGAAGAAATCATAAGATGCAGCAACATGGCTACTTGGGATGAAGAAATTCTTCGTATCACATGATTATTCAAAAAAGATGAAAGCCAAGATAGCTATCTTTAGTCTCAAGGGAAAAACAAATATATAGTCTCAGAGGCATCAAATAAGAGGAGTTTATTTGGGATGAGTTTGAAAGACTAGTCAAAGGGGAGATCGAGAGACAAGAAAAAAACAGAGAAGGAGTCGAAGAAAAAATTTGAAAAAAAAAGATCAACCCAGTTTGAGTGCCGTGAACCATTCACAATCCCTGTTCAAAATCGAAGTGAATGTTGACATCAGCCCATATCAAGGTGATATTAACACTTTGAATCCAAATCACTAGTTGCAACAATTAGAAGTTTATTTTATCGTTCATCATATAGAGGAAGAACAAAATATTTTGTTTGCTTGATTCAAATTAGAGGGCCATGCCCTAACGTAGTGGGAAACCCACACGAAGACTTTAAGGTTGGAGGGTGATCCTCCAGTGACTAAGTGGGAAGAATTTAAAACCGACGCAAAGTCACAAATTTATCCTATCATGTATGTAGAGGACCAGTGGATCCAATGGTGTTACTTCATACAAAACCAGGGGAAAAGTGTATAGGAGTACACCACAAAGTTTAGAAAGATGACCATAATGTTGGGTATCTCTCCAAAGAACCCAAATGTACTCAAGTATCTGGGGGGTTCTACATCGCCATTTGTGGAAGCAAGTGACGTTATTCAAACCTAGATTGGTTGATGAGGCTTGTGTACATACACAACACCTAGAGAACATAGGCCTAAAGAAAGGACAATTGAGTGGGTCGAAGCAAAAGGAGCACCAAAATGCTTCTAAGGAAGGGAAGAAGAAGTGGAAGGGGGGGGAGATAAAAATATAGTAGACACAACACACAAGTGCAAATATACCAGCAACCATTGTAACCATTGTAACACCGACAACCCTACAAAGTATAAGTGTTAGAAGTTACATCTAGAGCTTAACCCAAAGAACAAAAGAAAATATAATAAGAAGAAGAATCTCATTGCCATTGATTTAAGCAACCAGGTTGAAAGAAGCTCAGACATGGATGAGAAGATCATCTATACATTAGTGCAAAAGGAGGTGAATATGAGTAGCCTTCATCAACATGAAGAGAAAAAAAAGGCCAGACTCTTCAATATAAAGATACGGGTCAAGAAGACAAAGGTTGATGCTTTATTTGACTCAGAATCATAGCCGAATCTCATTGCAACAAAGCTAGTCAACAAGCTTGAATTGGAAGTTTGTGATCATCTAAGCTTATAGCCATTGGGATGGGTAAATAAGGATGCAAAAATAAAAGTAACCAAATAGTGCAAAATTAGATTTTCTATCGGTGTTGATTTTATTGATGAAGTAGAACTAGATGTAGTTCTTATTGATGTATGTGGAGTGGTGTTTGGAAGCCCCTATATGTACATGTCAGATGCAATCTTCATGTGTATATCCAACCAGTACGAGCACATCAAGGATGGAAAATCCTTCACCATCAACACGCACAAGGGAAAGTCCAAAATTTCGCTTGTAAGTGCCAACCAAGCCAAGAAACTAATCATTTCTAGCAAGAAATATGTTTGATTGTTTTTAAGATAAAATCAATCTATAGAAGCGTCAATAAGAGAAAAAACATCCCTAGAGGGGTGTACTAAGAAACATAAACAACAAGTAGAAGATTTGTTATAGGCATACAAGTATGTGTTCTAGGAGCCTGAAGGGCTACCACCCAAGAGAGAAGTGGAGCACAAGATCCAATTATTTCCAGACTCCCTGATTCGGATTTAAATAGGAACGCAACACATTACATATATAACCATAAATACAAAGACGTAGTAGAAATAACACTTCATTTCATTAATATCAAATACTGAAATTTGCTTATAAACAGAATGGAAATAATATTAGCTCGAGCGATGGTAGTTTATCTCTAAGAAGAGATGTGGCGGCTACATGCCTTCGAACTGTGTTACAATGAGGCTCAAAGGCCTATTTATTATTGAGAAACATGGGAAACCCTAAACATCCAAAAACCTAACCGTAGGAGATGAAGCGCCAAAACTGTGGGCCCCGTTTGGGTAAATTGGTCCGTCAACTTCCTGGGGTCGTAACTTTGGCATACGATCTCCGTTTGGCTATCAGAATACCTCTTTTCGAAGAACTCAAAGAGGAGGCCAAAAAAAAATAAGCAAGTCAATTTGAGATGTTTCTGATCTCTCCATTTTCCCTAAAAATGCTGTTTAGGGCCTCAAAACGGCTTCGAAAGTTCAAGACCCGAAAAACTGCCAAAAATAGTAAACTGTGCTACAATTAAGGAAACCGAAAAATTGAAAGAGACAGTGTTGGGGGTCCAAGTGGAATAGGAAGGTGGCCACCAAAATCCACCTGGATCATTCCTCCCCCCTTAGGAAGCAATGGTCCCCATTGAATTGATTTCCTCCATGAGATGAGGAAACTTCTGTTGAACTTGGTCCCTGGTGAGCCACTTGCCCTAGTGAAGGAGTTTGCATGCTTTGAGAACTCGATATAGTTGGATCCTTTGTTGTTGGGTGTTCTTGATCTATGTGTCCATGATCTGATCAGTTGTGGCTTGTTTCATGCAATCTGGATTTAACTTTGTAGGTGTGAGTTGTTCTGTAATGTCTGATGTGTCTAGCAATGTGGGAAGTATGGTCGAAGGCAGTCCACATTGAACACTGGGTGCAAGCCAAGGAATGGGGGAACACTGAGCTCAAATGCATTGTCTCCCACCACCTTGCTAATGGTGTAAGGACCATATCGAAGTGGTTTGAGTTTCCAATAGGCTCCGGTAAGGAATTCCTTTTGCAAATGCAACGAGACTTTGTCGCCCACCTAAAACTTGTGTGGCACCCGATGTTGATCATGTCGCTGCTTGTACTTTACATTTGATTTCTTCAGAATGTCATGGACCTGTTGGTGGATATGTTGGAAGTGATCAATAAAGTTGTTTTCCTTATTGATTTCGGACTAGACATGAGCCGAATCTGCATGAGTAGCTGCAAATGGCATGGTTACATCAATGGGACATAGTGGCTGGAATCCCAAGCCCACATAAAAAGGGTTGTCGCCAATCGAGTTGTGGATAGCCTGGTTATAGCTGTTCTGGACATAGGGAAGGCTCTCATCCCATGTGTGTGGATGCTTTGAGTTGCACATGCGCAAAATATGTACGATCATCCTGTTGACGACCTCTATCTAGCCATTAGGACTTAATGAGCTTGGTGTCCAACATCGACTAGAGAATAGACCAAAATGTACTGAGGAACCTGTTGTCTTGATCTAAGATGATAGATTGTTGGATCCCAAAGTGTACCCACACTCGTTCAAAGCAGAGTTCAGCAGTGGCATCCACTGTGATATTCTTCTTGCAGGCCGCCATAATGGCCATCTTCAAGAATTTGTCGACGACTACAAAAATACAGTCGTTTCCATGCTTAGTAGAAGGAAGGCCTGACATGTAATCCATGGAGATGGATTCCTAAGGTCGACTAGGGGTAGGTAGCATATTATAAAGGCCTTGCTTCTTAATGGTTGGTTTGGCAATGGCACTGGTAGTGTAGGATCTGATGTACTTCTTGACATCCTGTTGAAGATTCGGCTAATAGAAATACTTCTGCAGTACAACCACCGTTTTCTTGACCCCGAAATGCCCAGCGGCCCAACTGTAGTGTGCTTCCCAAATCATCTTGGCACGCTCTCTTGAAGGAACACAAAGATGTCCCAGGTGGCATAATAGGGCATCCTGGAGGTGAAAATCTGGAACTTGTTGACCCTCCAAGAGTGTCTAGTATATGTGGTTGAATTCTAGGTCACTTTTGAGAGAAGTGGCCAATCAGAAGTCTCGTGCCCACAAGATTTCAGCACGGTGGTTAATGCCATGATCGGTGGTCGGCTAAGGAAATCTACAACATTGTTGGTGCTATCCTTCTTATAATTGATATTCAAATGGAACTGTTGCAGGTATGTGGACCACTTCTAATGGCGAGCATTCTACAACTTCCCTTGCATTTGTATGAACTGCAGGGGCCGGTGGTCTGTGTGCATGACTGTTTTCTTCCCCAAAATGTAATGTTTCCATTGTCGGCAAGCCTACACAATGGAATACATCTCTTTGTCATAAGTGGGATACTTCTGGAATGTGTTTGAAAGTGTCTCACTGTGATATGCCACTGGATGCCCCTATTGAGTAAGGACTGTCCCAATAGCATAGTAAGAGGCATTTGTCTCAATCTCATATGGTTTTTTCAAGTCTAGTAATGTGAGCACTGGTGTAGAGTAGAGCCAATGTTTCAACTCTATGAATGCCTTCTGTTAAGATTCAGACCAAAAGAATTTTGTTTTCGCTCCTCCCTTGGTGACTTAACTCAACGGGCCATGTGATATGAGAGAATCCCAACAGGAACCTACGGTAGAAATTGGCAAGACCCAAAAAGTTGTAGAGCTCTGTCAAAGTGGTTGGAGTTGGCCAATACCGGATGACTTGGATCTTGGTTGGATCCACATGCACCCCCCCTTCATCAATAATGTATCCCAGATACTAAACCTGGGTCATGCCAAAAGTGCATTTCTCCAAATTGGCACATAGCTTGTGTTGTTGCAGTGTTTGGATAACCTATCAGATGTGGTGGAGGTGCTCTTCCCAACTCTGACTGAAGATCAGGATGTTGTCCAAGTATACCACTACAAATGAGTTGGTGAATGGCTGCAAGATGTCATCCATAAACCTCATGAAGGTTGCAGGAGCATTTGTCAACTCGAAAGGTATAACCAACCATTTGAAAAGGCCCTCGTTGGCTTCGAAGGCAGTCTCCCACACATCGGAGGGTTTGATTGGTACTTGGTAATATCCTGACTTCAAGTTGATCTTGCTGAAATATTTTTCCCCTTCAGTTGGTCCAGAAGGTCATCAATCCATGGGATCAAGTACCTATTTTGAACAATGATCTTGTTCAGCGCCCGATAGTCAATATAGAGTCTCCAAGTCCCATCCTTCTTCTGTACCAACAAGATTGTGCTCCCACAGGGTGATGAACTCGGCTGAATGTGACCTTTCTACAACAGCTCCTGAATCTGCCTCTTGATTTCGTCATTCTCTAGAATGGAGTGCCGATAGATTGGTCCATTGGGCAGCGGTGCACCTGGTATTAGATCGATGGAGTGCTTGACCTGATAGTGTAAATGCACCCATGCGGGGGAGGTGAAGATATCCTCGTACTCCTCCATGACCTTATCCATCTATTGTTGTCATGTATAGGGGCCATGTCTGGAGGTCGGGGCCACCGTCTTCTTCTTTCCCTGAGGGCATGTCATCAAGAAAACAAATTTCCCGGTTTTGGAAATGAGCTTACTACATTGTTTTGTAGTAACCAAAGGGATGGCGGTAGGTGGTTCTACCTCTGGTATCCTGTAAAACCTATTTCCCAAAGTGACAATAACAACACAAGGCCTTGAATCATACACAACATGTCGCTTCCATAAGTATGGTTTGCCTAATAATACATCACAAACATCAAGGGTCGCAATGTCACATAATACCTCATCCATGAAGGGCTTGATGCTGTATGGAAGGTGGCACTATTAGCTCATGCGAAGATCCCGTCCTTGGTGAAGCCACCTGATGGTGTACGGTTGTGGATGTGTTGTGGTTGGTAAGCCTAGTCACTTCACTACCTCTTCCGAAATGAGGTTCTTTTGGCTTCCGCTGTCGACAATGAACTGTAGAGGGGAACCCTTTACCCACATCTGGGAGTGGAAGAGGTGCTCCTCCTCCTCTGGATGTTCGGGTTCCTCCTTCTGGATCTTCATGGTGGAAATGGCGGTGTTGGGATCCGCATCAATAATCTACTTCCCTTTTTCATTCCCCTTGTCGGGCACTAACTCAGAGTCAGAACATGCATTTGATTCCGAAGCCTTTAGCTCGACCACCAATGACTGCTTAGCCTGACACTCACTTTTGTTGTGAGTGGAGCTCTTATGGAACTCACTCCACTTTTCGTGTCCTTCTTCGGGTTTGCAGTGTTGTTCTTTTCTTGCAGCTTTGGTAGGTTGTCCTAGGCTTCCCTGCCTTGGCTTTGTCCTTTATTCTATGGTTTGGGGGTACCTTTCCCTTGGTTTGGATTCGCAGATCCAAAGTCTCGCCTCTTCTGTTTAAACTTTTGCTCGACCTTTTCGGACATGTTCGCCTACATCTTAGATGCAAACTGTTACCGATTAGAGTTCTCAAGCTTGGAGTGGGAATGGTCACGGGCGAAGACTGATGTGAACATGTATTGTAAGTTATTGTCTGAATGCAGCTTCAGAGGAGTTATCAGATGGCTGTTCGATCAATTTTGTCACCCCAATTTACAAGATGATATTCAAACAAGATCCACCCTGCATGTCGAAGGCAGTAATGGAGGCACTGATAGATAATGCTGATTGGTATGCCTCACCATCCGACACCTTCATACAAATGTTCAGCGCGGAGAAGCCTCTGCATGTTTTGCTGAAGTTTTCTTTGGACATACTTGTCATGCAGGAAGTAGCATATCACGTCTCAGCATGATTAACATCTAGACTGCACTGGAAGAAGAAGGTACCTTGGCCTGCTCTTCTATTACGGATTGGGTTATACGAGATACAAAGTTTCAAGCATGCAAATGTTGAAGCTGAACAGATGAAGAAGTATCCATTCGACCTCCGAATTTACAATACGTATGACCTACATTTTCTTGTGAAAGATCACTACATGAGAGTACAGTTCAACTGGATCCACGGGGCACTTCATTGGACGAAGGAGGACATATGGAGATATTTTTATAGTTTCTCTAGACCTAATGAATAGGTCAGCTTCGCTATGAAGTAGTTAGTGAAGCAACATGAAGCAACATCTTGGAGAGCACCAGAAGTAGCAGTAGTGGATGTAAGCATACCAGTGTGCGATAAGGGCAAGAGGAAGATTGTAGATCGCATGGAGGAAGAGAAAAGCTGCAAGTTACGAGAAAATCCACTTGTGGAGAAAGTAGCTATGGCTATAGAGGCAAAGAAGCAACAACGCAATGAGCGAATTGTGCAAAGGTAGAGGGAGAACAGAAGGATGGAAGAAATAGAGAAGGAGTTGCATGAGTTGAAGGAGCAACTCCGGAAGGAACAAGAGTTTCTCAAACAGGAGAGGGAAGCGTAAGAGAAACATGTACAACAGGGGGTGCAACATGTGCAGACAGATGAAACAATGCCCATATAGGTATTAGACTCACTAGAACAACTGGCATTAGGTAGACAGGGTGAACCATCGCAGGAGCAGGACTTCGCTCGCGAGATAGAGCAAGCACTTGAATAGTTGGATATGGATATGGAGCAATAGGAATTGGAACAAGACATCGAACTCATGCCCCATCACTAGGGGGTCGACTTGCTTCACTACGTCTAGAAGATGAGCCAGTCTCAAGCGACCAAGGAGGCACTAATATCCTTGGAGATCAGCTGGAAAGGCAGGTGCACAACATCTCATTCGACGAGTCTCAACATAGAGTTATGCAGTCTCGCAGAGTGTCGACTCCGAATGATCATACATCTCCTGCGTAAGTTGAATAATGAGTGATCGTGTCTAACATGTACAAACATCCAACATCATTGGCCGATACTACCATAGCATATGTCAAAGACACTAGCTCCAGCATTTGCTTTCTGATAGTTGAGAATGAGCAAATGGCTAAGGAACTTCAAATGGCCAAGCAAGGAGGGGAGAGTTGGTGACAACGTTTGCCCGAGCTGAACTGAATAAAGAAATACTAGATGAAGTATTGTCCCTTGACACAGTTATGCAAGAGTTGTACTCCAAGTTTGGTACTGTGCATAAGGAAGTCGTCCATCTCAATGGATGGCAGCAACGATGTGCTAGAAGAGCACGTATCTTGGAAAACTTGCATATTGTTGTTGATCACATGCAAACATGGATGATGAGATGCAAGGGATCCTCGCTTCACTTGCCTAAGATGATGAAGGCCAATGTGGTCGAGCTGAAGGCATGTATCCGGAGTCAGATCTGGAACTATGATGAGCTCCCACAACTCATCACTAGTATACAAGCTTTCCATGCACCTGTATTCAAGAGTATGGATGTTGTGGTGTGTGCACATGCGATCCCATCTATTGGGACTTTCACCCAAGAAAAGACAAAGGCACAAGTCTAACTAGAGCTTGACTCTTACTTTGACGAGTTGATGTGAATTGCCACTAGCCTAGACTTTCCCATCAGTGCAGACATCATGCACAAGTATGTTGTTGGTTCGACCACATTGAAGACAATGATGTGCATGCTTTAAGGTGAGTTTGATAGAGGAGCCCGAGCAATGTACCCAGATTCTATGGACGTAAGAGTCAGGTTCCAAAAAGATGTCACCTTGGAGCACATGGACACCATTAAGGACTACTGATCTTGGCATCAGTATGTTACTATTGATCATCGTGAGGATGTTGAAGAGCTGGACTTCCATGGTTGTCTAAGTCATAGTGATGTCTAGCATGGCTTGCTCAAGCCATTTTGTCTCACATGGGTACATGTGCATTGTAATGTAACATCTGGTTAAGTGTAAGTCAAGTGTCGATAGTTGGATGTAACAGTCATAGAGTAGATGAAGAGTCATGAGGGTAGATGAACTGTCACAAAGGGGAATGTCAAGGGTCACCCTAACCTTTGTTATAAATAGTCCCTCATAACTCATTGTAAAGTATTTTGGTCAGCCAAGCTTCCGATAAGACTATCTTGGAGAGAGCATGGACAATATTGAATGAGCCATGGCTTCTACACTGTGTAGAGCTAGTACATCTCTTTGGAGGAGCAGGCGATTGTGGCTGTAATGTTTTGCTGTCAAAACTAGTGGTTGGAAATGGATGTATTGTATGACTGGAACTTACACTTCTTAATATAACAAGAGCCAACATGTTTCATGCATATGTTGTATTGTATTATATGCTATCTGGTTTACTCTAAATGATATATGTATCTGTTTACTTACGGAGGCATGTATAGCTATCTATGTATGTATGTATGAATCTTTCTGAAATGTGTTGTTGGTTTAACCATCACTTTGGACTGCTAGCTAACTTGCCTTCCATGTTGTGATGCATGTTCACTCGTGTGTTCCCTTCTTAATTGCATTCTTTCAAACATTTCCAAGGGGGCGCACTCATCTCAACCCTCGTGTGTTTGAACCTCTCGTGCACGTTCCTTGATTCACTGCAACTGTCACACCCTTGCTAGCAACAGAGTTATCTTACTTGCCTCTGTGCAAATTGCGGTCAAGGCATTACTGTATGACCCACTGCTGGGACTCCTACACCAAATAGTCTGAGGTCTAATTGGGACTTCTTACTGGGGAGATCCCCTGACATGTTGGCGGGTCCAACACCATCAACAGGCCCACAGTTTTCAGTAACAAGAGGATCAGTTTCAAAGGGCACAATCAGATATTGAGAGATAGTTGTAGAGACAAGTTGCAATCGGTTACTAGTGGGGTGAAAAGACAATTGGGCACAAACAATTACTTTGTAGATATTGCAGATACTAGTTGCAATCAAAGACCCAGGAGATAGTTGCAGATCCGATATGGGGACATAGTGGATCCACAAATTATTTCTCAATTGCAGGAGCAACAACAACATGAGATCAGATACATCGCAGGTAGAGTTGGTAGCAATGAAGGGTGGCATAGTGTAGTGTCAACAACAATGCAGGTGCAGGATGGTTCAACTACAGGGTTAACAAATGAATCAAAGTATGTGCAGTGGCTTGGTGGAAAGTGACAAGTTGTTACAATTGTTAGCCATTAGCAATGTGAGGGAAGATGGTATGGGAGAAAACACCTTCCTCACTAAGAGGGAGTGTTATATTTTGTAGTATCGGACATGTGTTCTAGTCTTGTTTTGTGTCTAAGAGACTAAGGAAAATGAGATCTTCAAAACCTAGAAAAGGGTTTGTGAGATAAGCCTTACGAAAATGCCTTAATTAAATTAATTGGCCATCATTTAAATTTTTCCTAAGCCTAAGTTAGGAAACCTGGTTAATTAATAATATTTAATTAAGAAAATGTGAGAAAGCTCTAAAAACTAACATAGATTGATTTTGAGATGATATTAGTCATGGATAATGATTTAGTCATGGTGTTTGGTGATCCAATGAGGGATTATAAAAGCAGGTCAATGGGGATGTAGAAGATGCACTTGAGCATAGCAGTGAGACACAGGGAGAGTGAGTTCCTTGGCAGATCGAGCTATCTAGTTGCAGAGTTCTAGCCATAAAGAAGTGAAAGTGAGAGGGAGCAGCAGCAGTGATTTTTGGTGGATTTCATGTTTCAGAGAGTCAACTACAAGAGGGACGCATTATTTCCTCATTAAGGCTGCGCAAAGGATGCGTAGAAGCTTTAGAGGGAAAATTGATTCAACTGAAGAGGAGATCGATCCAAGTGCTAGTGACTGGGAAAATTTACAGGAGGCCAAGAGAGTCATCTCCAGCGGCAGAGATAGGCATAACATCAAATTTCTGGTAGCTCCTCAGGTAGTGGGAGTACGATATGTGCTAGGTTTGTGTAGAGGATAACGTAGGGGCTTTTGAGTGGCCTAGACAAAGCCATATTTTGGAGCAAGATCAATTTTTGGGTGAGACAAATTGTCTCACTAATATTTTGGCTAGATTATTTTGTCTGGAATATAGCCAGATTGGCATCTAGATTATTGTAGTCAGATTTCACTGCTACATAATAAAAGTAAATCCTCGTCTACTGCATCAATTTTCCCTTCAAGGTTTTTCTGGGGACTATTGTCAAAAAATATTGGTGTTATCTTTAGTGTATGTGTGCATCTATTTTCTCAGTTTCAGTTTATTTTTCTGCAACGTAATTCTATTGTGAAGAATTAAAGTGTGATTTATTCATTATTTGTCGTAACACATAAAATGTATAATTAATTAGTTAGAAGAATAGATTTCTAGTTGCTATAATTTCAAGGAATTTTCACAAGATTTAATGGATTCAACAATAATCCTTTCTCTCACATCTTTGTTTTTGTATTTTGCTAACTCTTGAGTTTTCTCTTTTTCTAGTATAGTCGCTTTACCAAGGACATGTTCCATGACTTCATCCTATGAGTGCCAAGTCAATCGTCTTCTTCCATGCAAGGAAGTTTGCTAATCCAACGAGCTTGTTGCTTTCCTTGAAAAATGTAGCCATATGATCTGTAATTGAGACATAGAAAACAATATGACACTTGTCAACCAATAGTTCTCCCTTTTTTATGATGTCTCCAACTATGTTGATGTTTTCAAGACCTTCAAGGAGACTTCAAAGATGCCCTAGAATGATGACTTCTAGGATGTCTTCAACAATCCTATCTTCGAATAATTTCAAAGAGTGAAAGATGATACCAAGATTCCTTGATTCTTCCTTTTCTACTAGATAACACTCAACAAATACTTGTTCTTCCTTCCTTTAATGAAAGCTTGATGATGAGATCTTCTTCAACAAAATCTTGATGTAGTAACCCTCCTTCTAGATCAATGGGTCTTTTTTTTCTTTACTTGTGTCCTTCTACAAATTATTCCCCTTGACAAACAAACCCTTCAAGATGATCATTCAACCACCTTTTCTTGTTCACCTTAGCTTTAATTCCATGTTAAAAAATGCAACAGGGCAACTATTAATTCAATTTCTCCTTAAACTTAATTGCTTGTGATCTTTAGTTATATTCTTGTGTTTCTTTATTAGATATTTTCATCAAACAATTATCAATAACAAAAGAAGTAAAGACAATGGACAAAAATATTAGGCTCCAAGATAGGGCAAAGCCCCTCTAAGGGGAAACTCGGAAATCATCTCTTCTCTTCTTATAGAATCTGCTTCAAATGTGGAAACCAAGACCCAAATGCTAGACCAAATCCTCCTCCAAACACCAAGTCAGCCCTTTAAGAAGCCCTTCCAAATAGGTCATAGATCATCGAAATCAACAAGGATCAATTATGCTCTAACAAACTTCCAGCTATAATTTTGGACCTGTAATTTTTGGCCTTCCAAAAGCTGCAAAATCCCTAACATTTGCATGTGTGAGAGAATAGAGCCCAAAATCAAACTTTCTTTATTCTTCTTGATTTCTCCTTACTTCTTAGTGTAGAAATTTTGAATAATTTAACACATATTCAACAGAGATTATCCTGATCATGTACTATTGCGGAAAACATACACAATACATAAGCTCCTCTACGTTGATCATCAATATAGCAGCATCAATAACAATAAAACATCAAGAGCATCCACACATTAACACAGTATGTATCCCGGGGAAAGCATCTCGCTAAAAACCCCAACTATCTGTATATTAATGATTGAGTCATGTAACACTACACAACATAATACTTCTCACAAGTATCTCCACCTCTGTTACACACAATACAACTCCGATCTGAATCAATCACTGGCTCAAATCTCCTTCGCTGCTTGCCTGCCTCCGCTGCTCAATACCTTCTCAAGAACTGATGATGGTTCCAAGGCAACCACGTATTTCCTTGGCTAAATCACGTGAGCACAAGCTACAATGTGGGCAAATACGTGAGCAAACTCATTGGCATACTCAATCCCTTGATTGTGCAAGATCTGATGCACAACTATAGTCGCAACTGATAGCAATTGATTCTCTAACACCTGTCCCTGCTGAACTGAACATGCACTGACATGCAACTGAGTTAACTGATGTATTCATTAGTTGTATTATGAGTTAATAACTTGTGAATTAATTAATACTAATTCACCCAACTCATCTCTAGTCTATTTTCCAGTTAGACTAAATACAACCAGTTTAACAAAGCTAAACTGAACACAACTCCATCAACTGCACCTCCAGTCCACTAAACTCAACTCACTTGAGTTCTAACTGAAATCCTGCATGCAAATATTAGTCATCCCATAGGTAACCACGTATTTCCTTCTGGGATCTGCATGTACCACATCCGTAGCTCATCCTGAAGTGCTCCAAGAGAATAAGACAAAGTTTATAGTCTAATTATTATTATGAGCTAATAATATTTGACTGTTCTATATTTAGACTGAGCAGTCACTCCGCTGTGGAGTCACTCCGCTGTGGTCTAAAAATAGAAGTCCATCTATTTTTTCCAACTTGATCAATCATCCATAAACAGCAACCTGCAATCCATAGACATGATCCATATGTCTAAAAATAGACATAGTCTAAAAATAGACTTGCGCCAAAAATATCCTGCGGGCCCACTTAGTGAAGGCGACTCTTTTCACTAAGCTCCATCATCTTGTTGCAATCTCAACACTCCCTCTCGACAAGATATGGATTATCAGCAACCCCTATCCTGCCTCGGTGGCACTCGAATTTTCTCCTGGTGAGAGCCTTCGTCAGAATATCAGCATCCTGATCCTCCGTTGGAATGTACGAAAGTAACATGATCCTCCGCTGCACACAATCCCTGATATGATGGTACCTGATG